>JAQQZT010000020.1:19556513-19566513 GCA_030068275.1 Clarias platycephalus
CCTAAAGGAAAATTACTATGTTGGAAATGAGTGATATAGTACTTTGGAGTAAAGCTAATAATTAAGTTAGATTTTTTGGAAAGTTTAAGTTGACTTGCCTGAAAATCAAGTCAAAATAATGCACACTTCTAAATTAACGACACTTAAAATATTAAAGTACATTGAAGTTAAATCTGTTGAGTTGGTCTGACTTGTTAATATAAACTTAATTTAATCATGTGTTACTAGTTGACATAATATAATTAACTTGATCCAACAATTCTCTTTTTACAGTGTGGTTGTCCTGTTTTAGATTGTTTAGATTAAAATTTGAATTTGAATTAGATGTGAACAAGATGACCACTAGATGGGGCAATAAGCTTTTTTTCCCCAATGACTGTAATCTTTTCCAATAGTACTCTGGTTGCATCACTGTGTTAAAATGATTCAAAAGTGTCTTTCTTTTGTGTTCTGTGATTAGGACAATCATTGGGAAACTGGGCCTGCTGGGAAAGGTAACACACTCTAGACCAATTGTTTGACTGCCTCTAATTTATTACCTCTGCTTAAGGATTGCCTAAGTGTCCTGAGACGGTAGAGGGCGCTAGCAGGAAATCCACTGCTTCATCATGGCCATAGTTTGACCTCATGGATGAGATGTTGGGCAGGAAGCACTTCACCACCCTGTCTGTCCTAATCACCTCCTTCTCTGAGGACACACCAGGGCCAAGTGCGGCAGCGGATGAGAAAGAGGAAGAAGAAGAGAAAAAAGAAAGACAAACATCAGGAAAGAGAAAGAGGATCGAGATGATACGAGACTGCAGAGAAAGGACCGTTGGACCACTTGTGGATCCCATAACTTTAAAGCATCCTCTCTCAAACTATGAACCAACACTCTCACTAAAGATTGTTACATTCTCTGCGTCTGTGAATTGTGTGCATTGGGGTCCCAGTGGCCTATACCCCCCCACCCCCACCATCCTCTCAGACATCACACACTCGTTACTCATCTGTAAACGTACCAGGTAGAAACAAGCCATTTTCATTGTTGTGTTTAAGAGAAGCAGTGCACCATTGTGCCTCCTACTTCACAATTTCTCTAGGAAATGTAACCTAGTTATTGTTATATTATTTAAAGGTTGCCACATGCAGCTTGATGAAACTGTTTAATTTAAATGATAGAAAGAGAGAGAGAGACGCACAGACAGACAGTTATCAGTGTGTGAGCGTATAGTGTCTGGAGAGAAAGCTCGTCTTCACAGACAATATCCGTCTGCTCAGCGTTTCTCTGCCTGTCTGCAGATGAGTGACAGTATGGAGAGAGCCGTCACATCCGTGGGACAGACAGGACTGAATGTCAGAAGAACATCGCACGGACACGCCCGCCAGCTCCAGAGCTCCGCCTTTTCATCTTCTGTTCCTCTAGGCAGTTCCTGTGACACCTAGGCCATGGGTCAGGACCAGGGCACAGGCAGGAGCTGCCCGCACACACACACACACACACACACATATATACGCACACACCTCTCTCTCTCTCTCTCTCTCTCTCTTCTCCCACATTCATGAATGAATGTAAGTGTGTGCATGTAACATAAAGAAAATTATTCTGTTCATTTTGTGTATCATTAAAAACACAAACAAACAATAAAAACACCAGGAAGTATAAAGTATTAAACACTGAATAATTTACTTCATAGCTAAAGTTTTTTTTATTAGCAATTTGCTTATTTATTAAATACGTTTTTTGTTAAATAAAATAAGGATGAATGTATTATTAATTTATTTATATTAAATTAATATTAATAAAATCTAACAAAAACCTGTATTTAAACTCTAATTTTCACACACAAACGAGTTAAAATTTTCTTTTTTATAAAAAGAAAAATAAATAAATATGTAAATTAAATTATATTAAACTAAATTACATCTATATATTTATTTTTTTTAAATCAATACCTATTCAACTCGACATCTCATTTGAAGGTGTACCGCAACAACAACAACAACAAAAATGACCCGGAAAAACTAGAGAGGTAAACCGGAAGTCGAATTTAAAGTTCGACTTTGGTACCGGAAGCAGTTACTTTGTATTTTTACAATTTATTATTATTATTATTATTATTATTAGCATAATTTATAATTTTTACATTTTAATATTTTCTAAATATAGATATAAACGCCAAAATTCTACCTGTTCGACCTAAAACCAACGCGCTTCTCATGCGATTATAGCGCGGTGTTCGCGTCATCAGAAGCCTACGCCCGACTCGCTGTGATTGACGTACATACCAACCAATAAAATAGGAGCAGGAAGTCTGTGTCATCCAATCAAATTTATTTTCTTTGTTTAAGGGTGGAGCTAAGTCCAGCCGTCCGGGCAAAAAGGCAAAAAAAAAAAAAAAAAGTCGCGCCTCCTGAGTCTCCTCAGAAAGAACGATAAACGAGCCTGATTGTGAAGTTGAGTGTGTTTGTGCGTGTGAACGATGAGTCTCGTGTTGAACAGCGTGCTGAGACAGGCGGCGCGCGCGGTGTCGGTGTCGTGGCGGCGGCAGGGCGCGCGGTGTTTGTGCTCCGCTCCCCCGGGAGACGCGCTGATCCGGGACCTGGAGCAGATGGTGAAGAAGGACAAGCTGGTGGTGTTCATGAAGGGCACTCCGGCACAGCCCATGTGCGGCTTCAGCAACGCCGTGGTGCAGATCCTCAGGATGCACGGGGTGGAGGAGTACACCTCCTATAACGTGCTGGACCGGGACGAGCTTCGACAAGGTGTGTGTGTGTGTGTGTGTGTGTACGTGTACACATAGATTCATATATAGATAAATATTATAATTAAAGTTCAAGAGAGACCAACACACATACAGTGGGGGCCAAAACTTTTGATAATGTAAATTTTCACAGAGTCTGCTGCTTCATTCTTACACAGTCAATACTTGGAGTTTGTCATGGTGTGTGTGTGTGTGTGTTTGACCACAATGGGATTAAAAGTCTAAGGAGTTTCCTGGAGCCACAATGTCCACGTTTTGTCCCCGGAGACACTCAGTTATGACTTTTTTTTTTTTATCCTCATGGTGAGGAGCTCCATCGTGCTGGACGAGGGATTGTTCATCACCAAGCTGTTCTTGGATGGTTGTTAGAAGCTGCTGTCAAAGATTCATGGCGGTGTTCTTAGTCAAAATTGCGAGTGCATGAACTCCCTCGCGCGTGTCCGGTCTCGGGATACTCTACTGTGGGCGTGACACGTGTGGGGCGTCGCTATGAGATAAAACACGGGTCGTTAGAGCGAACGCATCCGCGTCAGCCCGAAGTCAGTGTGTGTGAAATATCTGAACTGAGAGTGCGGTGTTACACACTCACATCGAAATGTCGAGGAAAAGTGACGTCGTGAACAAATGATGTGCCGGATTTAATAATCTACTTTAAACAGGGAGTGTATTTGTCTGACCACGGAAGAAGGACAACTTAGTGTAAACAAGGCGTAAGATACTCGACCTTACAGAATTATTAATAAGTTAGACAGAGAGTTTTGCTGTACAGACACACACACACACACACACACTTGCGCTGCCAACATGCCAACATAATGCCCTGGCTGCCAACATGGAGATCAGACACAAGGTCAGTGCATGACTGTTAGAGCTCATTTATACATGAGTGCAAAAGTTTACACACCCTTCGGCCAGAAAGACATTTAATCTACATTAATAGATTCTCCTCTCCCTCACCTTCACCCCTGACGTTTTATTTCTCTGCTGGTTTTCCTTCACACTATTTATATTTTATATGCAGGAACTGGTGGAGGAACAGAGTGATTAACTCTCAGCTCGTTATCCGGATTAAACCTGCGATTAAACCCAGAGGGAATGTCGGAGTAAAGTTACTTCACGCACTGAGAAACGCTTCAGAAGCCTAGTGTATTAACACGCACACACACACAACGTGACTCTCGGGCTCATACAGACAATGTACATATTATGTACCGACTGTACACTAGGGGTTTTGAATACCTCCGTACCGATCCTGTTCATATTGCGATACTCGATATGTTGCGTTAATTTTCCGATTCATACAAAGCTATCTCAACTTTATTTTATTATTTTTTTAAGTTTTATACCTTCAATGACTTTACAACTGAATTTGGACGAGTAATTAAACATAGCGCATGCCTTATAACGTCCGTTTTCTCGCTTTAAATCCGAGCGCTGAATTTAAACACTACAAACCTCCAATACAAGAGTTTAACATTTAAAGCTACGTTGTTACTGAGCAGCGTGTATCTGCTACACCATCCGCATCCGTTATTATTATTCCTAAACAAGTAATTCAACAAACTCAATTTGACCACGGTGGAGCTTTGAGTCCGCGTGTTGACGAAGCTCCTGATGCAGACACGTTTCGAGACTAATTAGCGGCGGCGGTGTCGTGAGACAGGTGAAAGTGTGTAATGAGCGGGGTTCGAGACTAATCCGCTCACAGAGTCTGGAGAAAACGCCAGGTCTGACCGCTGCGTCTCTATTATATAATGAAGTCTGTGTGGAGAGGAATCGCGATACAGAATCGATTTTCTCTGCACACCTTAGCGAAGGTCTGGAGAGATCAGCAGTAACGTGGAAGTGAAGTCGGGATGTGAAGAACCTGTTGATGTTTGTGTAGGAGACAGACAGCAGATCTTCACCCAGATCCTGGTCAGATGTTCATGAGGAAGCTCCTTTCAGACCTGCGCTCCCTTTATTTTTAATGTGAAGGTCTTGGCTTCATGTCAGAACGAGGACCTGGACCCTGGAAACGTCCCTCAGGTGTCGGTACTCGGTCAGACCTGGTATTGTTTATAGAGCTCCGTCAGTGCCCGAGACTATTATGGTACTGACGTAGGACGCTTTTCCATATAACACACAGGAAGTGAGGAAGTGAGTTTTATTCAGAACCTGATGAAGAACCGTCCTGAACTAACACTTAAACGTATATACCTGTAGGTCAGGGGTCGCCGCTCTCTGGCTTCTCAGCGTCCGCCATGCCGTGTGATCTCGTGAGAAAGTTTCACAGTGCTCTCTCTCAGAGACGCGTCCGGGCGTGTCCGAGTGTCTGAGTGTAAACGTGAAGCCCTGAGGAGCGTTCGAGTGAACCTGCGTGAAGTCTGAATGGCAGAGAGACGCGTCTGTGATTAAACAGAAGAATAAATCCAGCAGCGTGATGCATCTATTATGTACTGAGACTTCTAGAGATGGTGGGGGGGGGGGGGAAAATCAACTCCGTTACGCATCGTGTGTGTGTGTAGCTTCATTAATGACTCCAAAAGCTTTTTTATTATTTTTATACATACGTTTGCATTTGAGGTGAAACATTTCTGCAGTTCCTCTGTAATCCTACAGGTGGTGCTCTCCAAACTAGTCACAGATTAACAGGCAGTCCAGCACTGTGTGTGTGAGAGGAGCAAATTATCTGATGATTTTGTTGAAATTGTAGCAAATTTCGAAAAGAAAGGGGGTGGGGGGTGGGTAATGTAATATTGACTCAGGATATTAAAATAAAAAGTGGTGACCCTGTGATGGTATCGGCTCCGACGTCTCGTTATCGTGTGGAGTCAGTGTGAGGACTCGAGTGTGTCGTCTGTATGTCGTGAGTCGATGCGGTTTGTTAAATCGATGAGTCTGTGTTAGATTTTTATTTTTTTATTCAGGATTCTCGCTTTCAAGAAGTGTTCAGTTAAAAAGGTGTAAAATTCACACACACACACACTAAAGCGCTTCTGTTCTCTGTGAGGTAAAATACTCAGGTTTTGTTTTTCTTTAACTTTGTAAGTTGTAATATCGCCACCTACTGGACTGGAGTGTGGAGCTGATTATAGTTTTGTACAAGACATGAGACCTAAACCCAGAACAGAGTGTGTGTGTGTGTGTGTGTGTGTGTGTGTGTGTGTGTGTGTGTGTGTGTGTGTCCTCAACACTGCACTCTTTGCTAATCTGATGGCGGGTTGGTGGGCGTGGCCTGCCTTGTTTATCAGCCGTGTACAGATGTGGGCGAACGTTTACGTTACACACACAGAGCATTGTTCACATGTCTACACACACACCCGTTAAAACGTTTCTTTATTGTAGTTTTTGATTTAATAATATAATTGTGTGTGAGTGAGGTAAGTCACTGATCTCTGTGTGTGTGTGTGTGTGTGTGTGTGTGTGTGTGTGCGCGCGCGCGCAGGTGTGAAGGCGTTCTCCAACTGGCCCACGATCCCTCAGGTGTTCTTTAACGGGGAGTTTGTTGGTGGATGTGACATCCTGCTGCAGATGCACCAGAGTGGAGACCTGGTGGAGGAGCTGGAGAAACTGGGCATCAGATCGGCTCTGCTCGACACACACACACCCGCCCAGTAGAGGGAGTCAGAGAGAGGGTGTGTGTGGGTGTGTGTGAGGTCCATCACCTCGTAGCAGCTCCAGTTCACACCTGTGACTTTTTTTTTAATCAATGACAGAAACACTGGTGTGTGTGTGTGTGTGTGTGTGTGTGTGTGTGTGTGTGTGAGAGAGAGAGAGTTTGTGTGTTCAAGCTGCCTAATCGTGTGTGTCTGAACTTTATCAATAAAATACACTCAGTTGCCTTAAAGTTGTCTGATTCTCTAAATGTAGAAATGAATGAAATATGAAATTGAAATAAGTCAAATAAAATGTATTTAGAAATAAACCTTTTGTCTGTCAGTGTTAAAATGAGATGATTTCTGAAACATGAGATGATTATATACAGTGTTTATATAAACACACACACATGGGTCTTAAACTCTACAGTAACTTTAAATTATATTTCAATTATAAATAATTATAAATGTAACAGCAGATTTATTTAAGCAGCACTACAACAAGCATTTTAATAATCCTAAAAACAACATTTCGTGTTACTTTAGTTTGTGCAGTTCCTCTGATCACCACTAGTCAGTCAGTCCCCACTGAGTCCCATGTTAATGTCCAACTTTACAACAGAAATAAACATGTTTACAGTCAAACCCTTCAGCCCTCAACACTCCAAAACCCCACAGAGAGAGAGGATTGAGGTTGGGGTGTGAAAAGTGTCAGTTTATTTCCAGCAGGGGGCGCCGTATGATTGTTTAGAGCTGTGATTAAACACATCATGGTGACTGGAGCTTCATTAATGTGTGATTAACTACATTGTTTGTAAATGTTGCTAGCTGCTCTGTAAAATAACTTGTTTTTTATGAAATTTTAATTCATTAAATTTAATGTTTTTCAAAAAACAACTCCGATAAAGAGAGTTTTACTTAAAATAACATTTATAGGACAGTGTGTGTATAGGACATGAGTGTGTCTTTGGGGTGTTTACTTTTGGTCATCATTGAAGTTTTAATAGTAAATTGTTACATTTTAAATGAATAAAAAATATTGAATGAATACACCTGATCAGATCGAATCGAATGAAAATAATCAATACATTTATATAAGAAAATAATGACCATTTATGTATTTTGGTTAGAATTTATTGAAAGCATTTGGCAGCAAGTTAAGCTAACAAAATAAAATGGACCAAAACATTTACAAATGAAAATCTTTTTAAATAATTGTCCAAAATCCAGTAAAACAAAATAAAATTGTATATATACAGTATACAATAAATGACAAACACTGATAGCACAAAAACGTCACTCACCACGATCCTCCGCTTCTGCCACTTCAGTTTGTTGCTTAGCAACCACTCGTCCTCCTCTGATCCGCCGTGAGAGGCGGTGATTCAGGACACGAACGTGAATAACAAGAGTCCCAAAAATGATTAAAACATCAACAGAACGGACGTCTGGTTAATAAACAGAGCTTTTAGATACACTTGGATACCAATCCCTGTTGCTATGGCAACTTCGGACGCAACAGATGTCTTCGGGAGTGGAGCGGGACGAAGCTGTGTGTTCTCTTTAGGGCGCCTGACGCCTCCGTTGTGATTTGGGACGCAGCCGAGGTGTGTGAGTAGGAACAGCTTTAAAAGGAAAAATCAACTGATTAGTGGGAAACCGTCAGGACGTTTGGAGATAAAGTCTCCTCATTGTGCTGCCTACGGAGGGGGCGGATGTGATCAGCGGTGAAGCAGGTAAAACCCGCTTTCATTTAGAATAAAAACCAGCGAGAATATTTTGTATAACAATAATAAGAGCGAAAGATCATTAAATTTGTTAAATTAAGTGGAATGATTAGTGTGTTTTGTCAGAGTTAAGCTGAGAGGTGGAGACGACTTCACACAGGACGCAGGAAGATCTACTGCTTCAGTTCTCAGACTCAGGGGCCGAGATCTCACTCTCCTCATGCTGTACCAGGTAACTAAGATGGATTCATTAATAATCAGAATAAGAATAAGAACTGCTCCACATAACGTGAGCTCAGGAGCTTTAGTGAAACATTTACACACCGGTCAGTGTTTGTTATTAAACACTCGAAGCCAAAGTTCAGACTCCCAGTCCACCTCGCTGTCTAACACCAGGACATCATGATGCTCAGGCGCTTTATTCCTCATAAACAACACGTGAGTAAATCTGAGCTTATAGAACCTAAAACACAGTGAATTCATCTATATCCTGCTGGTAATCTTATAGTATTACGGATGTTCTTAAGAGCAACGTACTGCTACAGTACCACAGTCTAAACCAACTCACAGTGGCGTCCACAATACTACTGTACCGTACTCTCATTAACCAAGGTGCTGATATTCAGCACAACAGCACGACCTCGAGTATGATATCGCTTCTGTACAACAGTTCCACAAAATTATCAGATTACGATTAGCTTCTTTATGAACAGGAGGTGAGAGTGGTGTTAAACTCTTAGCGGTACTCTGTAGACAGACGGTGAGGAGAATAAACCGTGGAGGTGGGGGACAGTCCTGAGACACTCATTTACTTTACTACATATTATATACAGATTTACTTTATATTTACACTGATTCCACTTTAGAATACCAGCTCCGTTAACTTCCGGGTTCTGGGGTCGAATCCCAAATAGTGTTAAATGGAAAGCTAGTGCACTATGTAGGGTGTACAATCCCATGTTCCACACACCAAGAAGTGCCCTTGATCAGGGGTTAGTGAGGGATTTGGGATTCAGCCTTGTGTTAGAAGCTAGTTAGCTTTATAGCTCACGTTAGCTGTGAACAGAACGGCACGGACTTGCAGAGACGGCGTGTTGTTAAAGTCGATATAACGTAACTGTCACTGGGTGTGAATGTGGGTTTCGTCAGACAGCTGCTCTCTCCTCAGTACTGCGGACCGTACAGACCTACTCTCACCCACGCTGACACACACAGTTAGTGTCATTAACCACTGGACAACACCTGGGACACGCCCACTCATACAGAGAGTTACACCTCACAGTGCTGTTACTGTCTGGTATCAGCACTCGGCACTCAGATTACTCGGTCAGAACTCACTGTTGTATAATACATAATAAAATATACTATTAATATACTGTACACTATAGTTTTTTATATACAGTACAGTACTCTATATGTATAAAAGTTTAATTGTAGCATTAGTCTTACAAGAGTTTTATTAATTGTTATATTAATGTAGTACAGTGTGATATTATATCCTCACATTATTCTATTATTTGTGTGAAGGTAATGTATGTGTGGTACTATTGGATTTTATTTTAATTTTAATATAATATTATAATATTGGTGCTGTAGTGGTTAGCACTGTCACCTCGCACCTCCAGGGTCCGGGTTCGATTCCCGCCTCGGGGTCTTTGTGTGTGTGCATGGAGCTTGCATGTTCTCCCGGTGCTTGGTGGGTTTCCTCCAGGTTCTCCAGTTTCCTCCCACCAGGTTCCCAAAGACATGCAGATTAGGTTTATTAGCGTTCCCAATATTGCCCCGTAGTGTGTGAATGTTGACTGGAGGTCCTGCCACGGTCATAAAACGGGAATAAATCCAACAGTCATCACTGGCCTCCACAGAGGTACTTAGACAGATGGATGAAATAATAATATTAATTTCAGCAGTAGTAGTACATAACACAGGTAACCAGTGCTGTTCTATGTAG
>JAQQZT010000020.1:19665221-19677347 GCA_030068275.1 Clarias platycephalus
CACCCCACCCAACCCCCCCCCCCCCCCCCCCAAAGAAACACTCCACCAGAGCGCTTATCGAGGTCCAGGCCTCCCTCCCCAATGTTCTGTGTCTAGCCTCCTGACAAAGAGGGCAGGGCTTCAGTGCCTGCATAACAGAATCCCCAAAGCCCAACGTCGGCTGAACAGACTGGGCCGATGTCCCTGAAGCAGGGTGACGGAGCTGGCTTTGGGGCTTTAGTGCCGGGCAGCCCAGCTGGCAAGACATCCTCGGAGCCTGGCTGAGGAGCGGGCACAACATCCTCAGAGCCGGGCTGCGGAGGAGCTGATGCAGCGTCCTCGAGGTCGGCTGGTGGAGGAATAAGCACGACGTCCTCGACATTGAGCAGCGGAGGCAGAAGCACGAAGTCCTCGCTAATGAGCGGAGGAGAAATAAGCGCAGGACTTCCTCGCTGTCGAGCGGAGGCAGAGGAGGAAGGAGCTCGACGTCCTCATAGTCGAGCGGCACTTTTGAAGAGTGAGCTGGACGAGCAGTCCTTGGAGCTGTTCCACCTGCTCCCGCAGGCTTCGTATAAGCTCCTGATTTTGCTCCGCATAAAACATGTAGAGGTCTCTTGTTCCTTCCTCTTTCCATTGCCGCTCAGCCTGGGGTTCTACTTCCCACTCGTCACCGCCATACCTGACCCTCCTGGCCCGTACCTCTTGGTCGGTGCGGGGAATCCTGTCCCCTCCAGCTGCGTCCTTTTTGAACGGTGCACGTCGAATGGCGAGTCTGCAGCCTTCCCAGCTCTGCTGCGCCCTTCGCTCCCTTCGCTCTCTGTCTCTCCTGTGCTCCTCGAAGTCACGCCGGACAGCCCGCCGCCCGCTCCTAAAGTCTGCTCGCTCCGGCGCCATCGTCACTGCTCCCCCCCAAAAAACATCCATGGGAGACACCTCTGCTATGCCACTATGCAGGTCTAGCATTCTGTCATGAACTGGTTGTCTGTGTCTTCGTGGCATAAATGCAGAGGCGGAGATGAGGAATTCTAGATATTCTTTTAATGATATATTAAAATAAAACTGAAACAAAAGCTCTTTTCCTAGAGCACCAAGAAAACTTTAATATAACACTTACTCCAAAACAGTCATAATAACAATAACAAATGCTAGACGCAAGGCTCAACATAAACAGACTATTTATACTAAATCAAACTAATGAGTGACCTCGGTTCAGGTGAGAGTTCCCATCACCTGACCGAGATGCATCCTGGGACATGTAGTTCCTTATTTTAACACAAATACACAAAAAACTCAAAACGAAGTCTTTGGGCGTTTGGCGCCCTCTAGGGGTTAATCCTTACAAAAACAGAATATAAAAAAGTATAATAGCAATAGACAGAGTTAACCAACAAATTAACAGACAAATAAATAAATACAAAAAATGGAAAAAATTAACTAAATATCAGAAGAAAAAATTATAATATTTCATTGACTTTTAATCTCTTTTAAATCTATTCTCTATTTCAATTGTCGGCTGTGACGTCATCCCTGGCCTTACGTTCGCTTTTGAACCACTAGATGGCGGTGGAGGATTAATTAGGACCCGCAGCATCACGTCCCTCTGGGGGCAGAAACATTTTATTCGAGGAATCTGCCGATGTCACAGGCAGAAAGTAATGAACGCCTAAAGGTCTGATATTTAATAAGGTCTAACAATATCATAAGGAAACAAACACAGAGAGACATTTAAGAGCCTCAATGTGTCCTTAAAAAGACAAACCTGTCACTTCTGATCGTGTCCCGTCGCTCAGCTCCCACTCAGTGTCTGTCACAGTCACATCACATCCTGACACTCAGTCCACACACCGTTAGTAACTCTGTAGTCCATGTAAATCAGCTGGAATACACAAAGAGCAAAGCACAACTCAACAGTAGCACTGACTCTATTTATTACTGACTCTTAATAAATAAATACAGATACAAAAATCTATACTGGATAAGGCGAAGCATTTAACGTCAACTCAATAAAAAAGAAGAAGAAGAAGAAGAAATTTAAATTAATTGCTAAAAAAAAAAGATATTTTAGATAGATATTAAAAAGATAAAAAATATTTACTTTAGTTACTTTTAATAAACGAATATTTGTTTGTTTATTTGTTTGTTTAATATGCATGCATCAAATCTTTATACAGAGTTTTCATTCTGGGAATTTGTCATGTGAAAAGATTTTTGTGTGTGTGTGTGTGTGTGTGTGTGTGTGTGTGTGTGTGGTAGTAGCACGTGATGAATGTGTTCATTTCTTGTTATTGAAAATCAGAGTCCTGCTGCAGGCCGCTGATACACACACACACACACACACACACACACACACCATAAATCACCAGGAAATGAGGACTCTCTCTCTCTCTCTCTCTCTCACACACAGACACACACACACACACTAATGTAGCCTTGGGCGTTGCTCACAGTTTCTCCATCAGTTTTATTCTTCCTCATCAGTATTTATAATTTACATTATGAATTTAAGTAATAAAAAAATCTGTTTGTGTGCATCAGTTGTTTAAGTAACAAAAACAACAACTTTAACAACAATAATAATAATATAATAAGAATAATGATAATAATAATATGAAATGCACAAGGCACAATTTAATATGTAATAACGTATTCACCACCTCGTTGTTGTTTGTTGTTGTTGATGGTGGTGGTGGTGTTTGTCCGGCAGGGGGCGCAGGTAAGTAAATACTTTTAGTGGATGAGTAGCATATAAGAATTAAACAGTGTGCGTGTGTGTGTGTGTGTGTGTGTGTGTGTGTGTGTGTGTGTGTGTGTTTGCGCGCGTTTGAGGTTTATTTGCCATACTTAAGATTTCACTTTTGGCGCAATAAACTCCAAACACGTTTATTGGTTATTCTGAGGATTGAAGAGGATTTTGAGGAACCTGAAGACGCTATTTCACCCTCAGTGTGAGTGTAACGGATTAAAGTCAATAGAAAAAGGATTCAAAGACCGTGGATATTTTAAAAGTGGATTTTCTGAGAATAAATCAGTCTGTAGGTTTATTACAGACACACACACACACACACACACACACCTTTGTAAGCTGTTATTATTTTAACAGATTTCTGTACTAAACACAAAAGTGTAAAATATCCTGTGTCTGCGAAACAAACATCACATCAAGAGTTTAAATCAGATTATTCTGATGTAGTGTTGAGTCACACTGATATACACACACACTTACACACTATACAATACACACACCTGTATGTAACTCTGTGTAACAACATGTTCACATTATCAACAAACGCATGTACCTAACACACACACACACACACACACACACACACACACACACACACACACCATAAACACAGTTATTGTGTTTTATATTATAGATAATATACACAATACACTTAGAGATAATAAAATGATCTGTTCGTGTGTATAAGTGCATGTTATTGATATTCCTTTACAACATTATAACAGTACTTATAATCACACTTCCTGCTGTTAAATATCTATTTATAAAGGAATAAAATAAATAAGCTGTTATATTATTAGGTTATTATCTATGTGAAATCCGCCTGTTAGAATCGATAGTTTAGTGTACATTTCACTAATTATAATCAGAACCAGCGCAGAGAGCCGAGCGCGCGAGTCTGATTAATCAGATCGGATGTGATTTATTATAATCAGATTCTAATTTAATGTTTCTGCGATCAGCAGCGCGTCATCAATCACACTGACAGGACACACACACACACACACTGACACACACACACAGACTACATCACACCACAACTATTAACATCAGAAATAAAGACTTCGTGTGTGTGTGTGTGTGTGTGTGTGTGTGTGTGTGTGTGTGTGTGTACATGTATTTTTTCCCCTTTTTGTTAGTTTTACATGGTGCTGCGTGTTTATTTCATCCTGCTGGACACGACACGTGCTTTATGTTTATTGCTATTAATTCTATTTGATTTTCCTTTGTACTTTGTCGGTATTTAAGATCATTAGCCTATATGTGTATAAAGAAAGATTAAAGCAGAGCGGAAATAAACAAGTTGGATTTATTTTTTATTTGCGCACGGACTTTAAGATTTATTATATAATTTACACTATTGTTTTTATATTTTACACTATGACAGAAATACATCTGTTTAAATAATACATCCTTCTCTCTCTCACACACACACACACACACACACACGAGTTAAATCCCTCCCTCCTCTCTCCTCCCCTCTTTTTCTTTCCCTTCTCTCCTCTCTCTGACTTTTGGTGAGCGCGGCGTGATGAAAGGAGGGATGGAGAGATTTGGGGATTTATTTTAGCTGCTCTACAAGAACATCATTAAACATCATTAAACATCATTAAACATCTTTAAACATCTTTAAACATCATCGGCGCGTAAATGGAGACAACAACCGGCGACCTTCACACGGAGTTTTAATTATGGATCAGTAATGAGAGATTTATTTTGTATTTAGTAATTTATATCAGATTAACACACACACACACACACACACACACACACACACTTGACTTAATCTGACGTGTTGATTTAAAGGAAACTGAGCTCCGAGCCTGCACGTGCTGATGGCGCAGAGGGTAAGGACACACACACACACACACACACACTTTAGATTATTCTCTATTATTTCCACACACACAAAAAAAGAAATCTTTCAGTTTTTATAATTAATATGTTCCATTGAATGATTTTTAAATGATTATCTAAAACATTTTTAAATGTAAGAACAAAATGTTTTTTTATTGGCTTTGTTTTTATTTTATTTTCGCTTTTTTCATTTAAAAAAGTGTCTTACACATTATATACAGTAATTATATATACAATTATATTATATATATATTCTAATTTAGTGTTAATGTGTGATGTTCATTACACCTAACTATACTGTATATCTATATTCTATTTCTATAGGAGGACATATAGATTTATTCTTTTTAACTTCAAACTTATTTTTTAACTACATTATTATTATTATTATTATTATTATTATTATTATTACCAAAGTAATTCATATTTAACAAAAAATAATAATTAGACGTTCATTTTGTTCTGTTTTTTTTTTTTCCGATCACACACAAAACACATTTGAAAATGTACTTTAATTATATTAAAATATATATAAAATATACCTTATTTTATCAAAGGTGCTTCTTTTTACCCTTTTAAATGATTTTCACCAGAATGAATTTGTACTCTTCTTATAATTATTTTTGTCCCTAAACATTTACATTACACCTTTGCCTTCTATTCTATTATATATATGTATATTATTACACCACCTGAGTTATGCTCCCTGATTGGTCAAAATGTGGTTATTAATTCTCTATAAAAGCAGCTCTGACAAAAGTGCACATTTACATTAATGTGCTTGCTCTAATATGTTATTGTTTCCATAGTAATAGCTCATGGATGTGTACAGAAGACATTAGCAAGGCTAGTAACATGTTTAAACTTTCTGTAGTGAGATGTTTGTGTAACATTAGTGGAAGGAGACTCCAGTGTCAGAAGTAGTGCTGTACCTATAAGTTTCCCGTCTTCAGGACAGATTGTTGTGGTTTTTTAGTCACATGACAAGCTGATATGTTTGTCTTTTTAACTTCAGCAGAGAGAAACAAAGAGGCTTTAATGTAATGATACACAGATTAAAAAAATTCATCCTTCATTAATACATTTTAAATTGTAATACATAGTTGGGAAATTTCTGTGAAAATAAATGACCATTCTCACATGTAGTCAGGTGTTTATAAAAAGTTAAAAGATCCTGTTGTCACCCTGTACATTCCTGTTCAATTAGAATATCAGATTATTTAATTAATTTAATAAACTATATATATTTTATTAAATAAATTATATATATTTGGAGGCCAAAAAAATAGGTATTAAAAAAGAAAGAAATGAAAGAAAGTATGACATATGAGCTCTATCTTCTGCACAGATCATGTTGTAGGTGTACACAGAATTCAGGTCATATTTTGGTCTGCATTAAGTACTGGCACCCCCCTGTCCCATTGTAATGTGATTGTTCTGCTATGTTGTTGTTTTTACACAAGTAGGAAGCATGACATGAGTGGATGTGTTTCCTGTGTGCATTTCCTGCATGTGTGTGTGTGTGTGTGTGTGTGTGTGTGTGTGTGTGTGTGTGTGTGTGTGTGTGTTTGTGAGGGGGGTGTTAAACTGTGTAGTTTCTATGCATTTAGTTTCTCAAATGGTTTAAGAATGCCAGTACTCAATGAATTCCAATGTGTTTAGATCCCTATAGTAATAGTAATAATAATAATAGTAATAATAATAATAATAATAATAATAATAATAACTGTTCTAGCTGCTCGTCCTTCTGATAAGGGTGCGACTGTTCCTGTTTCTTACAGTATGACGACTTGGCGCATTACAGCAGCATGATGGATGGCGTGGGTGTATACGGAGACCCACACACACATCACCACCTGAACCATGCTCCTCCCCCTCCGACTCCTCACACCAATCAGCCATACGTGACATCACATGGGCTCATGGCGGGGATCATGAGCGCTAACGATGGACTGAAAAGAGACAAGGATCAGATTTATGGGTAAACATCACATCATACTGTACATAACCTGCGCTCTCTACACTGAGTCAGAGTCTATGTCTGTTGAAGTTAAGCGAATCGCAGCTTGTCGTGTCGCCAGAGAAAATGCAAACTCCTCTGGGGAAAAATTCAAGCTTTTGGAGACTCTTTCATAAGTAAATAATATAGAAACATATTTTTGTGCTATGTAATTAGCACCAGTGATATTTCCTGAATATTTGATTTGTTAGTTCAGTACATTTGATTTTATATAAAATAAAAAGGTTCTTCCTTTAATTATAATATAAATTCAACAGTTTTGTGTGGTTTTTTTTCCAGCTTATCTATCCTTTATTATTGCTCTTGTGTGGTTTTTACCTTCTATAATGTTCATTTAAAAATAATCATTCAAACTTGAGTCTTTGGCAAAGCGACCTTGTCATGTAACAAAGCCAATCAGGACCTTTAACTCTCTCTCTCTCTCTCTCTCTCTCTCTGTTACACTCATTGCCCATAGTGTTTATCCAGGAGACCTGACAAACAGTTTATAATTGATTTTAACTTTTATGCATCTAAAATGTAATGTCTCTCATAACTATACTGTACATCTTAATTGTTAGTTTCACTGTTCAACATTCAAAAATAATTGAATAATGTCAATAATATGCTGTAAGAAATATAAGTGAATAATGAATCAGCCGTTAAGGAAAGGAAGTGTAGAACCACTTTATTGATTATATGAAATGACTGTTCAATAATTTTGCTATTCATATTTTGATAATATCAGTGTTTAGATCATAAGATCCTTAATTTAAATACAGATAATGAATTCAGACTTCAAGTCTGGGAGGATCTTGTGTAAAGACGTTTGGATGGCCTTGTCCTGAGGCAGTCTCCCAGTTATGTTCCTGCATGGCGTGTTTGAGATTGTATCGAGATACACAGAATGTGGAGAATCTTTGTATATTCATATATCATTCGCTAGAACTCGCCAGAATTAGATACTTTCCCTCGCTGAGAGTCACTGAAGTCAGACAGCGAAGAGTAAATGACGGGTGAAGAGGTATTTTATCAGCCATGTAGATGTGGCTCAGTACATCTTGGTGTCTTTGCTTCTTCAGACATCCTCTGTTCCCGTTACTGGCCCTGGTGTTTGAGAAGTGTGAGTTAGCGACGTGTACACCGCGGGACCCGGGCGGGGCCGGAGGAGACGTGTGTTCATCAGACTCCTTTAACGAAGACATCACCGTGTTCGCCAAACAGGTCACTAATCGATGTTATTCATTTACTGATTATAATCTATCACTGAATCAATACATTTCCAGAATGTCCATTTAGTAAAATATGTAAGAAGAGCTAAAATAACAGTAGAACATTGTATGTTAATAGTAAACTCATAAAATAGAATTGCGTACATTTACAACCATTACAACAAATTATTTTGATAAAATTGACATAATAAAGATATGTAAAAAGTGCACAAAGCCTTTTAATGTATTTAGATTCTGTTCTTCACTATGGTTCTTATTAGTGCACCAGGTGTTGAACGTGTAGTTGATTGATTTTCAAATATCTCCTCTAATTTGTTGAATTACTAAAGCTTCGATCATACATTAATCCTGAACTAACGTTGCTTCTGTTGGTTTGTTTGTCTGTTTGTTTGTTTGTTTGTTTGCTTGCTTGCTTTGTTTTGTTTTCGTTGATTCATTAGATGCGAGCAGAGAAACCTATATTCTCATCCAATCCAGAACTGGACAATCTGGTGAGTGTGACATTTATATGTGTGAATTCCTCATTTGTCTCACCTAAAAACCTTAGAGCTTTTATATAGAACAAAGAAACACAGGGTTACAGCACTGGGTTCCAAACAGAACTATTTCAGGAGACCATTTAATGAACCTGTAAGACATCCTTTTTCCCTTAAACATAAACTAGCATTATGACAAAATATAAACTTTCATAAAATAAGCAAACAAAATAATCAGCATGAATTTGAAGAATTTTGATTTGTTTGTTCCAGACGATTAAAGACGTACCTGCACAAAGCTGTTAATAGAGGTGTATAAAGTATAACGTCCACTAATGAGTTCTTTCCTATTTTCCTTTCAGATGATTCAAGCAATACAAGTGTTAAGGTTTCACCTCCTCGAACTGGAGAAGGTAAAGTAAAGCTAATCTGCTGTCACATGAATGTAAATGTAATATTTATAATCTCATTGTGCTGTGTTGTCTTTGTTTCAGGTCCACGAGCTGTGTGATAATTTTTGTCACCGCTACATTAGCTGTCTAAAAGGAAAAATGCCAATTGACCTGGTTATTGATGACCGGGATGGATGCAAGTCAGACTTTGATGATCTAACGTCTACGCATATATCAGATCATGTAAGCTTTGATTTTAAAATGATGATGATGATCATGGTTTTACTTAAATTCTCAAAGTCACAAAGCAGCTTTATACAAATTATCAGAAAAAATGGTTAAATGAGCAAGGCAGAGGTGACATGAGACTATAAATATCATAATAATATAGATTACTCCCTCACTCATTATCTATAGCACTTATCCTGTACGAGGCTGCAGGAGGCTTGGAGTCTATCCAAGGGAATATGAGGCACCAAATGAGGGTCCACCCTTGGCTGGGTGCCAATCTGTCACAGGGCATACAAACACACAAACACACACTACAGGCAATTTGGAAGCACCAAATAGTCTAATGTGTTTGGACTATGGTAGGAAACTGGAGTACCTGGAGGAAACCCACCAAGCACAGAGAGAACATGTAACCTACACACACCAAGAGACCCAAGGTGCAAGGACACAGCGTTAACCCCTACACCACCGTGCCATATATATAATTCATAATTGGTGGCACGGTGGTGTAGGGGTTAACGCTGTGTCCTTGCACCTTTTTTTTTTTTTTTTTTTTTTTTATTGTATTCTTTTAGAGATGTTGAAGGCAGTGCATAAGCACTGACATTTCCTTTATGAAACATACACAAAAAGCAGAGTTAAATATAAAACTTTGGATATACTAAAGCTGAGAACTGAAACAATGGGAACAGTCCAGTGGGCAGGGGACTGGTCTGACACACACTATAGAATCAAACAGCAATACATTTGTTCAGAGGAACTTGAGTATAAAATTAAAAGTCATTTAGAGATTTAACCCTAAGCATTAAACTAAAGTTACCTATCAACTGTTCAGTGATGGACACTTGAGTTTAAACTGTTATTAGAAATGTCAGTTTTTAGGTTATCCAAGAAAAGAACATCTGTACCCATCATTATGGTTTTGATGTGGGACTATCCACAGTAAAGTCATGGTGATCTGTAGTCTCTCCATATGGGGTTCCTCATCAGCAGCAAGTGATTTTCAGGTGATCAAGGATCTAAGCAGAAGTGGATCTATCAGTATGGATCAGATAGATATAAAGAGTGGAAAGAGTCCAAATCACTGGCATCTCAGGAGAAACTGTAGGTCAACAGAGAGAAAGATAGAGAGATAAATAGATGGTGGAACACACATTATTAGATATACAGTGGAACCTCAGATTGCGAGTAACGCGTTTTGTGAGTGTTCCAAAGATTTTTAATAAATTTTGACTTGGAAAACGAGCAAGTCTTGGTTTACGAGTACCGAGTATCATGTATCACGTATTCGCTTCATGTTTTGACGTCGAGCGTCACGTGATCACAACTGAGCCAACGGTTTTTCTCTATCTTGTGCTGGGGAATTGTGGGTAATCGTCTCCCCTGCTGCGTCTTAGTGCTCGTCTCGTACTGGTATAATCAACATCCTTGCATGTGTGTACTGTTTACTATAACCATGTGTGTGTGTGTGTGTAACATATTTTATTTTGTGTCTGTATGCATGCGTGTAAAGCAAAAGCAAGTCTCATTAGAGAGGTTAAAGATCCATTTTCTCTTTCTGCTCAAGGCTCAGCCTGCACTTTGTGACAGTGTGTGCGCATCATTGGACACCCACACACACACACACAAGCCTTCACAGACACACACTCTTTCTCTCTGCTCTACACAGAAACACTGCTCTGTCGCGATTCTTTTCAAATGTAAAGTGCAGGTTAATTTGTTTTATTTTTACTTTACAGCAGTGATTCCGTTAGTGTGTCGCTCAATCGAGTGTCAGAGAGATTTCTTGTTTATTTTTCCCAGGGACTCCGACATGACTAACTACAGCAGCATAACTAAAAAGGAGAGCCAGAAGGAAACACAAACATGAGGGGGAACTGGGATGTTAAGAAACCAATCACTTCACCGTCAACAAACCTGAGTGATCAATGATACAGTCAGAACGGGTGCAGACAGATTGAACCAAAACACAGGACACAACAGAAGCAGAGTGCGATTTAGAAACTTTTAATAAAAACTTAGATGGAATACAAGTGATAGAAGAGATACATGAATGCAATAACTGCTTTTAAGTGTTTGCTGACGGATCAGACACGCAGGGAACTCGATGTCAGGTTTGTGGAGTAAAAACCATACCAGTTTGCCATAATACTTTACACGCCTGAGACCCCCAGAACTCCTCCTTTACCTAAAACAAATCTATTCACAAAAAGCTTGGCAAATCTGTTACAACATTTTCTAATACAGTATATCAAGGAAATAGAATAAACTATGGGGTCAAAGTCTCCACTAAGGTCAAGCAGCAAAAGCAAAGAGACACAGCCCAAAGCAGAGACCAGTAGGAGGTCATTTACCACTTTAACCAGTTCTGACTCTGTGATATAATGAGGTCTAAATCTGGACTGATTCATTTCATTAATATTATTCCTATGTAGAGATGATGATGATGATGATGATGATAATGGTGGTAGTGATGATGATGATGATAAAGGCGATGAGGAGGACAGCTGGTAGACAGGATCAGCATGTGATGGTTTTGTCTTAGCTGTAATGATCAGTGTGTGATTAGCATGTCAATATGTCTTTGTCTCTAAGTGTTTAGTGAGACAGGCACCCAGAGGGTGACACACACACACACACACACACACACACACACACACACACACACACACACACACACACATATACACATCCCTCAAACACTCCCCTCTCCTTTAGTAGTGCGTTGAATCATATTTTATTAGCGTATAGCGTCTATGCGCTGGTCTACCTTCCACCTGACTGCACCAGGGTAGTAGATGGGCGCGTGCTTCAGTCCCACCAGTTCTTTGTGGATGGCACTGCTGGACATCTTCTGATGTTGAAGGGAAGTAAGCATGATGTCTTTCATCTACTGCATTAAGTTTCTTTTGCTGGTCTTGCCATGGAGTATGACCTGTGACATAAAACACATATTGTCTTTCACAACCTCACCTGATCAGCAGTTTGCAGCTCTTTAGATGTTGTTCTGTTTTTTTTATGAGCTTCTGGATGAGGCGTCGTTGTGCTCTTGGAGTAATTTTGGTAGGTTAGCCGCTCCTGGGAAGGTTTACCACTGTTCCAAGTTTTCTCCATTTGTGTATAACGGCCTTCATGAGAGACAGTTTCATTATGGTGCTTGACGGATTTTACAAATGCACTTGACAATACTGTTCTTGCAAGAACTATTACAGAAAGG
>JAQQZT010000020.1:19710394-19735234 GCA_030068275.1 Clarias platycephalus
CACCACTACGCCAACACTACGCCACCACTACGCCAACACTACGCCACCACTACACCACCACTACACCAACACTACGCCACCACTACGCCACCACTACACCAACACTACACCAACACTACGCCTCTGTCTGCTGCGTGCTCTAACGTTATTTAAAAATAATATTCACATTACAGTCCAATAAAATATTCTGTATTGTGTAAAGTCTGTAATTTTGGGATGAACAGACTGTATGATAATTAGTTACTCTATATTGTGTTTTTATTAATGTTTACTCTTTAGTATTCATGAGCTGCGGTTAGAGTTCTGTTTTCGTACAACTTTATACTGTAGTTTTATATGATTCACACACACTTTTTCAGTTGTTTTAAGTCATGGTAAGTTTATTTATTGACATTTCATTTATCATAGTTTATTATAAGTTTAATGATTTTCCATACTTATATATTAGTGTAATTATTATTATTATTATTATTATTATTATTATTATTATATGATTCATATTGTGCTGTTACAGTCTCTTATTCTTCTGGTTCAAGCCAGGGAAGTCTCTCTCTCTCTCTCTCTCTCTCTCTCCCTCACACACACACACACACACACACACATAGACACTCACCATTTGTGTCTCAGCATCCAGTGTGACAGGGGGACTGATCAATCAGAGAGTGTGAAGGTCCTGTGAAAGACCTCAGTGTGTGATGTAACAGCGGGTGTGAATCAGCCCTGAATAAACAGTTATAAACTCTTTATTAACACACGGCAGCAGCAGGGAGAAGGAGCAGGTCATCATTCACCCAGAATATCACACCGTGTCGAGGTGTCAGAGCACGCAGGAGATCATCAGTGGACCTTTAGAATCAGTGTGACATGTCGGTCTCACCTCTCGCTGTACAAACCTAAGTGTGTGTGTGTGTGTGTGTGTGTGTGTGTGTGCGTGTGTGTGTGTACAGTTTATACAGGTTTAATGTGAGCATCGGGATCTTGTGGGGAAATTGGAAGTTTTGTAAGATGTAGATCGTAAAGAAAAGCTTAGAAATACAGATATTCATCCTAGGCTGAGAGAAAGTGTGTGAGCATCACGACCCACAGGTCTGGATCCATACACACACCGTTCTGTACATGAAGTGAAATATTTCTAAAAACAGAACCTAACACCACTCAGCTTGTCTATTTGACCTTGAGTCAGGAGTCTATCAGACCCGATCACTAAAGCAGGAAATCATCTCAGTGTGGATCATCATCATCATCATCATCATCTTCATTATCAACATCATCATCATCATCATCATCTTCATCATCAACAACATCATCATCATCATCAACATCTTCATCATCTTCATTATCAACAACATCATCATCATCATCATCTTCATCATCAACAACATCATCATCATCATCATCAACATCTTCATCATCTTCATTATCAACAACATCATCATCATCATCATCATCTTCATTATCAACAACATCATCATCATCTTCATCATCAACAACATCATCATCATCATCAACATCTTCATCAACATCATCTTCTTCATCATCAACATCTTCATCATCATCATCTTCTTCATCATCAACATCTTCATCAACAGTCAGAGGCCTCAGTCTGAGCATTTACTCTGATTTAAACATTTAAATGTTTAAACCACACACACACACACACACACACACACACACACACACACTCCTGTTGTAGTCCCTCAGGTCTGTCCCAGTGATCTGATCTTTTCCTCCTGGGGTTCCTGAGAGCTCTCTGTGACCTGAGCACAGTGTGTGTAACAGAGATATACTGGACAAGAAAAAGTATGTGAACCCCTTGGAATTAATTTGATTTCTGGATTTATTTATTTGGTGTGTTCTATAAAAGCATGAGGGATTATGATTGTGTGTTATCAGCTAAAGCACACTAGTAAATATTTGTTATTGTCTATTGTTGTTAAAGATCAGATCACATGTTATACACAAACCAGTTAATTCCAAGCGGGTCACACACTTCTCTTCTCAGCGAGTACATCAACCCGAAGTTGTGTTTCTCTTCGAGTGTGTCAGGGTGACCTGTAGTGAGCAGTTGGGTCTGAGAGCGACAGGAGTGTGATGGTCACATGGTCAATTAGACACTGATCTCTTCATGGGTCTGTAGACCCACATAGTGCTGCTAAGAGTTATTTGTAAATAACCTTCATCTTCATCATCATCATCATCATCATCATCATGCCTTTAGCTCTTCACTGTCTTTATGAATAATCAGACCAACACATGATCTTTAAACTGCAGCAAAAAAAAATGATGAAGTGTGAACAGGGCTTTAAGTTGATGATTTTCCTCTAACAGCTTTTCTCCTTACAGATTAATTCACCACGTCAGTAGGTACACGAGTTTTTTTTTATTAATTTGAATCCGTTTACCTGAAGGTCTGCTGTACACACCCGTTATTATGGAAACTATAACACGTCAGAGCGACTACATAAACATGCTGTTAGAGAGAATTAATCAACACCTTCTGACCAATCAGAGCGCAGGATTCAACAACCATGTGGTCGAAGCATCCTGATAGACATCACAAAAACACCTCAGTACATTTCATAGTCATTCTTTATGGTTTGCTCTATTCGTCTGTATCGACCTGCAGAATAATCATTATCAGGTGTAATTAACAACAATACACTTTTACAATACAGGCTAAAGCAAGAGTGTGTGTGTGTGTGTGTGTGTGTGTGTGTGTGTGTGGTGCAGGAAACACACATGCTGCCCCCCAGCATTTGCTCGACACACTCTTCTGCTCAGCTATTAAGGAAAAGACAGCTGTGTGTGTGTGTGTGTGTGTGTGTGTGTGTGTGTGTGTGTGTGTGTGTTAAACAGCTGTGTAAATGTTTAGAGTGACAGAACCAAAAGGGTAAATTAGATTAAAGATTGTTTTGGTAAAAAAAAATCTGCTGAACTTTTTTCTCATTTGTTGCTTCAGAAAAATTTAAATCTTAAATAAAATCAAGTATATATTTTTGTGGCAAAATAAATACAAAAGTGTTTCCTCACTAAAGTGTAGACACTGGGTATTCATTTTATTTAATTTATTTTACAGTTATTAAACCTACTGTAGGTGGTTTAGTATCTGACCTCAGAACAAAGGAAATACATTTAATAAAACTGATAAAATACAAGAAAAACCAAAAACATTATAAAATATTTCTGTTGTAAACATTTATTTAAAAAAAAAAAAAAAACAGCTTTTCATTACATTACTAAATGAAGTAAAATGTAAAATTAATAATATCAGTAATTATTATTAAAAGTAAATAAACTTAGACTTAAAATATTGTAAAATAGATCAATATTTAAAACATTTGGAATAGTTTTTAAAAACAATTTTAAATAATTTAAACTGTAAAAACATAAAATATAATTAGACAAAATAATAAACAAAAATCACAATTTAAAATATTTATTTATTCTCTAAAATATTAATTTTAACAATTTTCTCCCGCTCTTATTTTAATATATTTTGTCCAAGTAAATAGTTATTAAATGATTAAGTCTGAGACTTGTTTGTTCTACAATATACTGTATATATGTTTAAGAACGTTGTAAAACGACTGTTATTAAGAGACAGCGTGTTCTCGCCCGGGCACCGACGCGCTCGCTGTCTCTTAATGAATTGTTTATTAAATCTTCAGTAACAAAGCGCCTTCAGTCTTTTGTACCGGGGTTCTCCTCGCCTGTTGGTCCAGACTGCATTCCTGTCCCATTATAGTCCATGGTGTGTGTGTGTGTGTGTGTGTGTGTGTGTGTGTGTGTGTGTGTGTTAGTAAGTATAGAGTGTCTGTGTTGTGCTTTATGGGTCGACGGCCTTGAAACCGGATATTTATCCTGTAGTCCAGGTTCTGTTGCCGAGATGCCTTTCATTCTGCTCATACACACACACACACACACACACACACACACACACATGAACGTACACAGACACTCCTTCAACACACCCTCACTCTCTATTAATACACACCCACATACACACAATGACTTCAGATGGAACAAATGGAAAACCAGTCAACTGAAGAAAGATGCAAAAGTCACACCGAGATCCTGACGTTCAAACAGAGAACCATCCAGAACCATCCAGAACCATCCAGAACCATCTTTAGAATCTTCAGCACGTCTGAGGGAGGTCCTGATGGTTCAGCTTCAGGAACAAAGCGGGTCCACCCCCGTCCTCCTACTGATTCTGTCCCTTCACTGTTCACTCGACACGGCGCTCACTTCAACACACCGCACAGATTTATGGACCAGCTCAGGAAAATGTCAGATCCGCAATGCAGCCGGGTCCAGCCCAGATTCCTGAGGAAGGCCAGGAGTTTGACCTTCAGAAATGTCACGCCTTCACTCCTCACCTTGTCCTGCAGGGCAGCGCCACCCCTCGGCCAGGTTCTGCAGGTATGAGGGCGGGGTGTGAGCGTACGGTCACGCTGACGAGCGAGGATGCTGCAGACACACGTCCACGTTCTACACACACCTGAGAGTCTGAGCTGCAATTTCAGTGATGAAACACTAACGTTTTTTTTTTTTTTTCCCAAAAATTGCATGCAGATCGAATGTGAAGGTGTAAAGATGCAACAAATCCAAACAATCCTCTGGCACATGAGCTCCAACCTTATTTTAGATCCCCATCTTTAGATCCCATCTGCAGTTGTCTCAGTCCAAGTACTGGACAAACAGACACGTCTTGAGTCTACGTTTAAAGATCGTAAAAGCGTCTGCTGTACGGACATCTAGAGGCAGTTCATTCCACCACCTCGGGGCCAGAACAGAAAAGAGTCTGGACGAATGTCGCTCTCGATCCCTGAGAGATGGTGGGACGAGGCGAGCGGTGCTGGAGGATCACATCCATGGAGGGTTTCTTCTATTATGGCCCGGCCATATTCCACGACTCTGAGTGTGAGAGAGCGGCTCTGGGAGCACGAGGAATCATTTCCACACATGGACTGGACACCAGTAAGGCCAGACCTTAACCAAATTGAGAACCTTTGAGACGTGCTGGAGAAGGCTTTGCACAACGGACCGACTCTCACATAAACAGTACAAGATGGAGGAGAGAAAGGAATGCAACTCTGGACTGAAATAAATGTTGTGACGTTGCATAAACCTATAGAAACATCATCACGGCCATGATTTATTTGTTGGTCAGATGGTGAATGTGTAGTTCTATTTTAAGTACAAATGCTGACTAAAGATTAAGATCTAATTAAACTCTGTCTGGAATTCAGGCCAGTCTCGTGAACTCCATGTTTAGTGAGAATCACACAGTGATTATGTCTATGTATCGACATGGATCATCACCAGCATCACTTCATAGCTTTAAATGCAGTACACTCGGCTCCTGATTGATTGTTTCTGATCATTACATTTCTGGTGTGATTGGGTGACTGTTGCTGAATTCAGCTCATATTTACCACCTCAGGAGATGAAATACACGTTGGAAATGTTCTGACTTCACACTGCATATAATCTGCTCTTACGGCTCATACAGCAGTATCACTGTTATACAGGATGTGCACCTGAGTCATGATTTCTCCTGTACAAAGAACGGACTACGGCAGGCAGGAAGGGTCAAACTCAGTTTAATGTTCATAAACTACACACAAAAACTGACAGAACAATAAAGGACAAAAGACAAACGACAACAATTATTAACCGAGGACTTCTCCGATATTACAGCAGTACAACACACACACACACACACACACACACACACACACTCATTCCGACTCTTACATCATTTATAAACCCGTGCTGCTTAATCAGCCGTAAAAACCCACAGCACAGACTAAAGGCATTAACATTGTTAATACATGACTCCAGACCAATTACAAACATTAAAAACATAAAACATTAATTTGTCTTTAATAATTAAGACACAGATATTATTGTAGACTTTACTGTATAATCTTTCTTTGTACTGTTGGAGGATTGTGACAAATAAAGTAAATGATTCCTGAATGATACCATGAAGAGGTTTTAAAGCGGAGACAAATAAATAAATAGATAAATAAATGAATAAATAAATACTCATATGATAATTAGCCATTCTCATAATTAATGTGACCAGAAGTTCTGCTTCTGGCCCGGTGTGAAGCATTCGGTTTATTCCACAAAGAAAAAAACTGAATACAAACCAGTTAAATTCTTCTTCAGTTATAACATTAATCCATAATGACCAGATATAAACCTTATAAATGTATTAAACCTAAAATATAGCTTTGGGTTCTTCTAACTAACAGTACTGCAGCGGTCGAACACTAAAACCATTCTTCAGTGTGTAAATACTGTTAATTATATTAATACAACCAGAATTATATATTAATAATCATCTGTGTATTTGTGTAACACCAGTCCAGTCATGTTATTGTATGAATTATACAAAAACCTCAGCCTTTTTAGACCTCAGTATCGCCCTCTAGTGGCTCGATCACATGTATACACTGAGGTTATTAAACATTATCACAAACTTCTGTAAACACACCATGGACCATGGAGATGGAGGAGTCAGATTCAGTTAATCCCGATGTTTCTGGGCGAACTGCAGACACACACACACACACACACACACACACACACACACACACACACGCGCACACACACACACACAGTGTAAGACAGAAATGCAAAAACATATCTAATAACTATGTTTACATCAATCACTGCAGGGAGGCAGGAAACACCGGAACACTTACAGCTTTTACTATATTCACTGACTGTGAGTTTACTGGGTTTAATTATTATAACCCTAAGTTTTAAATCACAACTATTTACATTGTGTTACTGTTTACCTCAGACGAATTTCAGGTTTTTATCTTTTGACTTGAACTGTATATAAATGATTTACAATCTTTGGTGACTGTACAGGACTTTTTTATGTTATATTAGACATGCTGTTATATATTCAATTGTATAGTGTATAGTGTGATTATTATTATTATTATTATTATTATTATTATTATTATTATTATCATCTGTACTTTTTCACAAAGTTCCTAGTCTGAATCTAAATTATATCCTACAGGGGGCGCTACTGACACTCATTAGTTTACACATGGTAATAAGTGATATATTATATATAATATATTAATAATAATAATAATAATAATAATAATTATTATTATTATTATTATTATTATTATTATTATAGCAGAAACCTGATGACTTCATTCAGCATGATGTTTTGCATGATCTATATTTTATCTTAAAGAATCACAATAAATGAAGAATAATTTTAATAATTAAACAATTGAAAAACTTGAAAAAAGCTTTCCCCTTCACACCTTTAGAAATCATTTCTCTTATTTCATGTAGATGTATAAAACCTAGAGGATAAAAAATGCTGAAGGCCAACTCCGTCTAGTTCTCTATAATGATGGACATAAGCAGTGAGGTTTCCTCAGTAAGGTGTCAGTTCGTGTCTTTATATAAATATACACTGATCATTAAAGCTGACTGACGTCGCTGAGGTCGTTACCTTTTGTACATTTTCGGCGAGTTGTTTAAAATCCGCTCGCTCGCTGAACACCTGACTGGCCCTCCGACCCACCGCTCCTATAAAGCTCTGCGCAGGAGGGGACGAGCTGATCACGGACACCTTCACAGGAGGAGCTGAAATCAGAGAGACTCCTCCCTTATATTACATCTCACCAATCAGAACGCTCTCCTCGCTCTTCATCATCATCATCATCATCATCATCATTAACATCACTGTACACACACACGTTCAGACCAGCAGTAATGTGGACAACAGACACACAGATCCTGTCCTGGAGGAAAAGTAGAGACTCCACAATTCCAAATATTACACAAGTAAAAGTAGAGACTCCACCTACATGTGTACATGAGTTAAAGAAAGGCAAGTCACACAGTTACATGGAATATTCAGCAGGTGATCATCTTAAATAAACTGTTCCTGCTTTAAAATCCATAAATGTGGTTAAATAAACTGAAAGATATTTGTTGTAGAATGTAGTGGAGTAAAAGTAAAAAGCATCGTCAGGATGAGAGGATGTCGCTCTGGATAAGGAACTTCGTCCTAATGTCTTAAATCTAAATCAGCTCCGACTGTAGACTCGAGATCTGCTCGTTAAAATACAGAGTCTGAGCGTTAAAGCTGTTAATAATTTAATCTAAACCTGAATTAACACAGAGCTGCTCCTGGCACGTCTCCCATCCATTACACTCACTCCAGTGTGAAGCCCAGTGTCAGCATACACACACACACACACACACACACACACACACACAGTCTGACTTTGTGTCCCTGTTCGCCCTTGCTCACAAACAAAAGGTCATTTGAACTTTTGTAATGGAAACTAACAAAGAACTACATACACACACACACACACACTCACACACACACACACACACACACACACTCACGCACGCATTCCAACCCATCACTGTCACACAGAGATGAAGCAGGAATACAGGAAACAGTACTGATGAAGAGACCATCCATCTCCATCCTAAACATTAGCTGGTTTTCATTAGGAGGGTCTACGTGTCTCTCATAAAGATGATTATTATTATTATTATTATTATTATTATTATTATTATTATTATTATTGTTAGTATTATTATTATTATTGACCTTTCTGACTGGGACTTGGTTCCTGAGCAGAGGTCATGGAGTTCCTCATTCTGTGCAGGAAGATCTTACAGCGGTAGATAACGATGTTTAGCGAGCAGGCATCTGAAAAAAAGAGAACACACACACACACACACACACACACACACACACACACACACACACACACACACACACACACATAACATCATCATCATCTTCTTCATCATCATCATCATCATCATCCATCCTCTCTTCAGTACCTGACACTCTGGAGACCCATTACAGTTTCCCAATGACACCATCACACACCTCCTACACACACCAAAAGGAAATCCTGTTCAAATGCTGTATGTAGGCTACTGTTCAGTTTAACACCAGAATCCCCTCATCATGCTGGAGGACCTGGAACTTACTACATCACTCTGTGTTCCCGTCAAGTTTGGTGAAAACAATGTAGTGGTTAGACTAATCTCTGATAATGATGAGAAGGTAAAGCCTGGAGATTTGGGGCAAGGAGAACAACGTGGGCTTCAGCACGAAGCAGGAGGAACTACCAGCCCCTTATCATTAACAAAACATCGGAGTGATCAGTTTCCACTACCTCAGCGCTCACATCATGCAGGACCTGTCACATAAACAACATGGTGAAGCAGGCCACTTTTTTTTATTTTAATTATTTACCACCTTAGATGCTTGAAGGTGTTTAGACTGCCCTTCAAGGTGCTCAGGAACTTCTACACCTGCACCACTGAGAGCATCCTGACGGGAAACATCACGACCTGGTTCGGGAACAGCACCATGCAGGACAGACGAACTCTACAGAGGGTGGTGCGATCAGCCGAGCGTATCATCCGCACCGAGCTCCCTGACCTGCATTCGATCTACACCAAGCGGTGCTGGACCAAGGCCAGGAAGATGGTGAAGGACCTCAGCCACCCCAACAATGGACTGTTCACTCTGTTGAGGTCAGGAAAGCGATTCCGCTCTCTGAAGACCAACACAGAGAGAATGAGGAGGAGAAATTTCTTCCTACAGGTAATTGGGGCCTGACAACACCTAGGACTCAAAATTAAACATCTCATACAAGAGATTTTCTGAGCTCCACTTTCACAGATCTGAAGTTGCCCAGAGCACTTACATCAGCTGGGCAAAAATCATCCAACACAAAGACAATTAAAAAAATAATAATTCCAAAGAACCTTCTATTTTGGAAACAAGTGTGATGTTATACAGTACAGTTATTCTTCATTGAATTAGCTATCATAATTAAATGTTTTTTATTATTATTATTTTTTTACCTCCCAGTAATTTGGGCTGGCAGTTAACGAATTCAGTTGGGCGTGGTGCATCACGACTTTTCTTCTTCTTTTTCTCCAGGGCAGTTATTTGTTCGGTGGATGTGGAGGTAACAATGCTGGAGGATGACGACATGGAGGTGGACGCAGGGATAGTGGAGGTGGAGGTGGGTTTCTGACCCCCAGGGGGCGCTGTGACACTCAACTCCCTCTGACTCTTCCAGTAATGTTGGCAGAGATGATAGAGGATCTGAATGAACATGCATTTCTCAGCTGATGATGCAGCGACCCACTGATCAGACCCGTGATCAAACACCAGGTCAAAATCTGGACTGTCCTGAATAATAATAATAATAATAATAATAATAATAGTAATGATAATAGTAATGATAATATTTCAAAAATATTAATAATGAAAAAAATTTAGATTATTGTACTTGAGGTTATTGTAATAAATAGGACTTCACACCTTTTCAGGGTCGATACCGTCGACGCGGCGTAGTTGGTCCAAACTCCAGTGTGAGCGTTTCTCAAATTGTGGAGAAAATTCAAACTGCTTCACTTTGGTGATAAAAACTTGAGCTGGCTTTTTATTCGTCACTAGGGAAAGTTTTGATAACGCAATTAGCTGAACATATTAGCATGATATCATTCACAACAATGTTCACATCAGCATTGTATTTGCATAAAATATGTTTATTTCATTTTTGCCTACAGTTATGATGTAATTCAGGGCACAACAACATTCACAGCTGCATATAGTTAGGGATTAGCCATTAGCATGATGCTGAGATTAGCCATTAGCATGATGCTGAATAATGTACCTGACAGACAGAGGAAGGTGATGTATTCCCCTTTACGCCCTGCTGGGATGAAGGTCAGCCTTCTCCTCCTCCTCTTCCTCACTTCAATCACTGTTAATAACTTCTCATGGAGTGGAGAGAAGATCTCTTTTTTAATCATTGACTGGATCGTCATCGTCTGAACCTGCAGCTGGAGAATTAAATATAAACCTGAGTCACACACTGATATACAGCTGACCAGCAGGGCTTGAACATTATTCCTTAATCTGGGTTCAACTGCAGATTCCAGCTTCTTCTGAACAACCCTCATGGTAAGGAAACTCACTGTTGTAGCTTTTTCCAATGGACAACAGGGATGCTTCATGAACATGTCATAAAGGAAAACTCTGACTTTGTGTTTCCTTACACACAGCTTCAGAGCTCATAATGTCCATGAATATCAGTGACTCCAGTCCGTCACACTTTAGACACGGACTCAGACTCTTCTTACAGTAAAGTGACATTCATCCCCAAAACCTGTTTCCCAAAAACCAAAGATCTACAGACGCTTGTTGATTGAGAATAAAGCATCTGCTAAAGGACAACCCTGCTAAAAGATGTTTAACCTAATATTAGGCTGTGATAAGACTTTTGACCTTGTGTTGATTCCAGAAAACTCAACATGAATTAAAACTTTAAACATCAAATTGCTTCTGCATTGCACCTGACCCCGCCCATGGCTCTAGATTCCTACAGACGCCTTCCCCAGGGCATGTATGGACACTTCTGTACAGTTCATGGCAATGTTTACGGGGATCTTTATCTGACCTCTCCTCACAGGTCTGTTCACCGAGACTGGAACTCACAGAATGGAAATCTACACTGTAGAACACTGAAGATATAAAAACTATGAAATAAAACAAGGCTTTGGGGGAAATATCCTTAAATAATTCAATCCAGGTAGAGTTATTACTGGTAGAGTAAAGACATTAGAGCAAGAAAATGAAAACAAATTAAAATAAAAACAACTCAAAATTAATGCTTAAAAAAGGAAGACGAAAGATCAGTAGTAATACGTACAAGATTTCTAAAGAGAAAAAGGTGGAAAACAAACTGCAATAAAAGTGTCACTGTTTCTCCCGCTAGTTTCAATACTTATAAGAAACTCTTTTTACAGAATAATTTAAATAAATCAATTTATTATTATTATTATTATTATTATTATAACAAACTTAAAAAAAGTAATAAATGTAACAATGTATTAATATAAAAAATGTTCTTTTTTCTAATTTGAAGTAAGATAAAAATGTAATGAATATAAAAGCATTGTGAATAAATTGTGTATAGTGAAACAGGTTGTTTAAATTCTATGTATTACTCACCTGTTGGTTGTCCACACGCCTCAGCTTCGTCTCAGAGACGATTCGCTTTAGTTTATTTGCTCTGAATAAATCTCAGCCATTCTCTCTCTCTCTCTCTCTCTCTCTGTGTGTCTGTCACTGCTGCTCTGTGCAGGCACTTTTCACTGTGATCACATGATCACTCTGCTGTTCTGGATCCTGTTCTGGATTGTGATTGGTCAGATTCTTTAACCTCAGCTGAAAGTAACTGCAGATAAAAACCATTATATCATTCTAAATAAGGATAAATTAATAAATAAATGGATGACTGAATGAAAACACATCACCTGAAATTTCAGAATTAGCTGTGATTGGATTGTGATATATACACACTATGCTATCAAAAGTATGTGCACCCCTACACATGAACGTTCCATTCCAGATTTATTACTCTGTGTTTCCTGTTATAAAGCGCTCCAGTCAGCTGATGGGGTGTCAAGGAGGCTCATTTATCATGGAGGATAAGGGTTCGTTAGGTTCCTCGTAGTACCAGTGAAAGGAAAAAGTAATTCTACAGCACACAGTGACTTCCTGTACATATAACTGTGTGGTTTAACCTTTGTGTAGCAATTTTATTTATAGAACAACCAAATATGGGTGTGAAAGACAGGGGTGCACATACTTTTGGCCAAACAGTGCATTTGAAAACATGGTTTAAAGAGATATATGATATGGACGGAGCTTAAAACATTTCTCAAAGTTGAAGAACTAAAACAACAGTTTTACATTGCTACAGTTTTAGAAAGGAAGTGTGATAAATAAAAATGCATTTTATTTTAAATAAATAAAAAAAAAATTACATGAGTTGGCACAGTGGTTAGCACTGTCACCTTGCACCACAGTGTCCATGTTTGATTCCCGGCCAGGTTCGATTCCCGTCTCTGTGTGTATGGAGTTTGCATGTTCTCCCCGTACTTGGTGCGTTTACTCCGGTTTCCTCCCACAGTCCAAAGACATGCAGGTTAGGCTAATTGGTGTTCCCAATTGTCCATAATGTGTGAATGAGTGTGTGTGTGTGTGTGCCCCGAGATGGACTGCCGACTCATCCCCTAAGTCTCCTGAGATCGGCTCCAGGCCCCCGATGAGTGAGTGAGTGAATTGACATGACATTTTTCCCTCTAATTTCTTGTGTTAAACAGAGACTCCTCTGAAATAAAGATGGAAGAGAAAGCAACAAAAACTCAAAATCCTGAAACAAAATGAGTTTATTGTTAAATTGAAGATGATATTAACTTAACGTTTCTCCATGTTTCTGTGTCACTGACCCGAGGCAGTCAGGGTTGTCGTGGGTTTTGTATATGATGTAAATTTGTCTCAGTACAAACTGGGTGAATGTTTGCTTGTTTTATTGCATTTTTGCTACGTACTGTACTGTACGTCATCATGAAACACAAACAAGTAAAACAACATTAACCCGGGTTTATGTCAGAGCTAGCACAGAAACAAGTGTGTAAGAAAACACACACAAACACACACATATATACAGAATATTTACTGCAAAAAAATACATTGAATAATAAACAAAATACAAGAAACTGAATGTTTTCCAGCAGTTGGTGTCGTCTGTACTGAACACATCAGTATCTGTGTTTACACCGACAACATCAGCCTTTAATCTAAAATCACCCTGATTAGAGATTCTAATGTAACTGTGTAGAATGCTCAGGATATAGTGTGTGTGTTTAATTGTAATTAAATTAACTTTTGAGGCATTTTCACGTTAGGCAGGACTGATGTGTAATTAATATTTTGGGATAGAGCGTTCCTACTGTATCAGATGTGGCTGTGCAGGTCAGAGGACGGCACAGACAGACAGCACTGATGATGTATCGTCTAAACAACAATCTACTTCCATTCTCAGGTACGATTGGCTCCATGTCTGATTTGATCCATGCAGGGTTCCTGGGACTAGAACATGTCTGTTCTCACTGATTAAAAAGGACCAGACTTTGGAGTCTTTAGTCAGAGATACAGTGGCTGAAACTAAAGACCTGTGGGAGAGAGGGGTGTTTGTTCTCATGGAATAGAAGCTAATGTTACCACATGTGGGCCAAACGTGTGCAGAAAGAGTATTTTATTTATATAAATATATTTATTCCAACAAGAGAGAAACGATCAGATGGAGTGTGTAAACAGCTAATGTTTACCTTTTCTGGTTTATGGGATGTCAGGGTTAGGGTTCGTATAAATGGAGCTGGTGAGAACAAACATCAGTATCTGTTTACTTACAAAACTAATAATAAAATGTTTTATTTAACAAGGCTGAGGAAGTAAGGCTTTCTGTGTACAGCATAAAAACAATAATAATAATAATAATAAAAGCATATTAATAAATAAATAAATAAATAAATAAATACTGAAACATGCCATTAGCTGAAATCAGTGTCGTGTTTTTTTAGCATGTGTGTGGGTGTGGTTTAGTTCAGGTGGTGGGGGGCGTGGTGTGGTCACCCCAATGACATCATCTTTAGTGTGAGTGGTCATGTGAGTGATTTCAGCCAATGAGCAGAGGCAACCCCAACACTCCTTAACCCAGGCACAAAACGTGTGTGTGTGTGTTTGGCAATTCTGTACATTTTGTAAATTTCACATTCACTAATGTTAGTGACTAAGTTTTTCCCTGAATGCGGTTAAACACAAACTCGGATATAAAGCTCTAATTAATTGATTTACATTTATCACTCGTATATGTAGAGTTCACATGAAGGTGTATAAAAAAATCCTTAGCTAATCATATTGCTCCTGTACACACTCCGAGCCCTATACAAGGTGTGTGTGTGTGTGTTTGTGTGTGTATGTATGTGTGTGTGTGTGTTTGTGTGTGTATATGTGTGTGTGTGTGTATGTGTGTGTGTGTATATATGTGTGTATATGTGTGTGTATGTATGTGTGTGTGTGTGTATATGTGTGTGCATGTGTGTGTGTGTATATGTGTGTGTATGTATGAGTGTGTGTGTATATGTGTGTGTGTGTGCATGTGTGTGTGTATATGTGTGTGTATGTATGTGTGTGTGTGCATGTATGTGTATGTATGTGTGGGTGTCTGTGTGTGTATGTATGTTTGTGCATGTGTGTGAGTGTGTGTGTGTGTGTGTGTGTGTGTGTGTGTGCAGGGTTAAAGCTGGATTCTGTATGAAACCCAGCTGAAGTTTCCTCATGTCTGAAACACGTCCAGTTCGAGCAGCTATTCGTCTTAACTACAAGACAATAATAACGTTATAAAACTGGGAGAAAACATTAGACTGATGTGCAAATTTCACAATCACTCGTTAGCGTGTTAGCTTAGCCATAAACAGACAGTAGTTCTGAGTGTAAGCGGTGCTGCAGCAGCACGAGCCAAACCACCGACATCCAGCTGGAGAGTTTAGCAAACTGTAGCTGAACGTAAGAACGACGCATGCATTGTGTGTGTGTGTGTGTGTGTTATGACTCAGCGGTGTCCTCCTCTTCTCTGCGTGTCCTGTCCTCGCTGTACATGAACGTCAGCAGGAACAGAGCCACGTCATACGAGCACCAATAGCCCGTGTGTGATGTCACCGCTGACCAATAGCGGCTCTCCACCAGCCCCTCCCTCAGCTCGAAGTCAATACGCCGGTCCAGTTCCACTACACACACACACACACACAAATAGTTAACTAATTAATACTAATAATTAATAATTAGATATAATTGTCTCAACATCTTCAGAACATTATATGCGTACATTATTTTAACTGTTAATTTTAACTGTAATGTTAATTTTGTGATTTATCCCATAATGTTAATTTTGTTAATAAATAAATTTTTTATACTATATAGTAAATGTTCTGTGATACAACCATATGTCAGTAATTTGCATATTGTTGTCCACCTACAGACAGAGTTGTCCATGACGGTGGACGTGGACTGAGACATGCCGTTCTCTCTCTCCGTCTTCTCCTCCACCTTGTCCTCAGTTTCTGTAACTCCACCCTCCTCTCCCACAGCCCCGCCCTCTGTCTCATACGGCCCCGCCTCGGAGTTGATTGGCTCCTCGTCAGCTCCGCCCACCTGTCCACTCGAACGGGAGAAACGGGAAAACAGGATTCCACCGATGCCTTTACCGATACTCGCAGCTCCTGAGACACACACACACACACACACACACACACACACACATAAATGTCATTAATGTCACATGACCAACAGTATGATAATGAGAATGTAATATTATAGAGAATAAAAATTAATAAATATAAATGTTATTATAGAATACCAGAGAGGATTAATATTCTACGTTCTGTGTGTCTGTGTGTGTGTGTGTGTGTGTTACCCATGATACTAGCTCTCCCCAGGTTGGTGATGGACTCTCCCATCCTGCGCTGCTGTGGAGGCGACGTACAGGGACTGGGTGTGTTTTCACCCTCTGACAGAATCACACACTCCTTCAGCGGAGTCAGGAACACCGGCCGCACGTCATCATAGGGGGTGGGGCTGCTGGTGTTGTACCTGTCTCACACACACACACACTTAATTTTTTTACTTTCAGATCCCGAGGTATTAAAGCAATAATAATTAATAAAAACATTCCCTACTGTTATCCTCATTCAGTGTTTGTGATAAATGTGGGAGGGAAAAGCCTGATAAGCTCCTGTAGATCCGAGTGCCTAAATGTAAAGTGGTGTCTGGGGGAAGAGTTCATTTAAAGCTACAGACACTGAAACACTGTGTTTGGGAAAGGAGTGACAGAGAAAGTAAATCAGAGCAGAGTGCAGCGACTGAGGTGTGTTTCAGCTGGAACATTAATACACATTTTTAGAGACTTTTAAAAATTAACCTACTGAAAAAGGGTATAATATGCAAGATTTAAGTGTATCTGGAAAATCAAAATTTTCTAAAAAAAAATCTAAAAATCTTAAATCTACCTCCACTAGGGGGCAGGATGTTTTGATTTTGCAGGTTACATGTGAACATGGTGATGTCGGACCTGACCATCTTTGTGTATCTTAGTGTAGATGGCATGTTCGGATTAAAGAGAGTGTATTTCCTTTGTTTTAGTGCTGACATTATTTAATGCAACAGCGCCCCCACTGATTATGCTGGTATTGCGGCATGCAGAAATGTAACATTCATTCTAGGGAACAAGCGAAAAAGGCGCTCCACGTGACAGCAGCGTACACGTCACAAAAATTATCTACAGGCGCTTTAAACTCTGTTGGTGTTTTATGGCATAATTTATATAACATATACATTTTTTTTTCATATTTTTATATAAGTAATTTCCAAAATGTTTGCTGAATAACAGTAAACTGAATAACATTATTGATTACATTTTGTTTTTAAATCTCAGACACACACTTTAATAGAGATGTTGAATCCCTGGACCTTCCTGTAGTGATATCGAGACGTCAGGTGATAAATTAATCTTTTCACATTGACTCCACCCACTGGTTTGGTTATTTATTCAAGAACACCTGGAGGCAAATTACATAGTCAAAGCAAACGAGTTGTTTTGCTCATGTAAAGAAACACCTGTACACTGGGTTTGTTTGATCTGATCAGTTTACATGATATTGTTTACTTTTGCTCTAAACGAGACACTGTGTATTTATGACGCACCAACAGTGTGTTTGTTGTTTTAGAATAACAGTAATGTTGATTTGTCGATTGTGTGTGAGACGTCACAGTGTACAGTGTGTGTGTGTGTGTGTGTGTGTACGGTGTCATTACCAGTGGATCTGTACAGGAGAGATGTTGCTGTAGTGTTTCAGGATCAAAGGCTCCAGTCTGTACGCCTGCAACACAACAACCGCGCAATAAACAAATAAAAATAAATAAAAATAAATCAGCCACGAGCAGCGATCACAGGGATCCAAGCACTGAACAGTAACAGACAATGCTTAGACATTATGATGGTCTGAGTGTGGATTTTATTTATTAATATGATGTATACTGTCGATTGGATTCTTTTGCAATTAAATTAACGTTTATTGTCTGATTTGTCTCAAGCAGATATACTTCAGCAAGTCTTAAAATATAATAAACTATTATAAGTATCTAATAAACACTGTAATACTATGTAACATGTTTAAACGTTGTGCCTCGCGCACACACCAATAATATTTTTTTTTGTGCTGAGCTTCTGCTCCAGTCCAGGAGGTGGCAGTAATACACCAACTGTCCATAAACTCCATAAAAAATACTGCAATCCCTTAAAGTAGGAGTACTTTGCAAAAAATGAAAGATATTTTCCAATTTCAGGCCATTTAAAGTTTGTGAATTTACAGAAATTATTTTTTTTTTTTAAACTCATAAATTTTAATGTGATTTTTTTCCCTGTTTAAGTGGACCACAGTAAAATAAGGTTCAATTCAGGAAAATGTGTAATATCATGCTGGATAAAGGTTCTGTTAGTTCTACAGCACAGAGAGAGACTACACACAGGAATAATGGACAGGGGTGCACATACTTTTGACCTTATTGTGTATAATGGGTGGTGATGGTGGTGATGGTGGTGATGTTCTCACCACTGGGTCTGTGGGGTGGAAGATGTTGAAGAGTCTGGTGCAGATGGAGCGAGGCAGGATGTGGTTCTGGGTCCTGCAGGAACCGGGCCGAACCCCACGCAGAGCCAAGAACACGGCCAGGGGAGAACCCATGCAGAAGAAGTTCTCCACCTCAAACACACACACACACACACACACACACACACACACATAAATAACAGAGACACTGATATTATGATTACATTTGGGCTGCGTGTGGGTTTTTATCACAGAGCAGTGATTATAATTAACATCTTAAACAATTATAAAATAGGATTATTAATTGGAAAAACAACCCAATTTAATTTGTGAAAACAAATGCAATTACAACAGAACATTAAAATGTACAGGGAGTAGAGATAACACACACCTCCATGACCTCCTGCAAATAATACATGCACATGTTTAAATATAAACGTGTAGATATAAATATTCATGTTGTGTTTGTGTTATTGTGCATAAAGTTTTTAGGACTAGATTATTATCTTTGGTTCTGTAAATAAAATCCTAAAATAATATAGTGATGTATTTTTTAAATATTAGTAAAATTTACACTAAAGAGTCAGTAAAAAGCAAACACTGTACAGTCACACTTTATGTCCTGTTAGCATAGCGCCACGAGGACACAGAAATGCTAACGATGTCCCACATGTGACTGCATTACAGATCGTATCGTTAACGTTTTTACATCTTTACCTTGAATTTTAACGCTGGAGAATTCCTCGAGGACTTCAGGCTCTGAAACTGATCCTCCAAATCCCGTAACCTGATCAAATAATCCGGATAAATAAACATCGTTAACACTAAAGTCATAAAAACACTGAGACACACTACAGTATAAAATAATTCATAATTAGCACTGTAATAACATTAATATTACACAAAAAGTGGAACAAAATCAATAAAAAACAAAGCAGGATAATGTTACATTATTTACAAATAAAATAACATCTTAATTAAAAATAAAATAAAAAGTGATTTAATTTATTTTTGTGTAATTGTTGATATTATGAAGTGTTTATTTTATTTTTATTATTTTTTAAGGAGACCTCGTGCGTGTGAGCTGAAGCTCCTCCAACAGTCTCTGTTCACGGCTGCTGGACCACCGGGTCTCCGTCTCCACGGCAACCGGCGCCTCCTGATGATGTAAGCGGACGGGGTCAAACCCAGTGATGATGTCGTAGGTGATGACGCAGCCGAGCGAGTGTGAGACGATAGACACTCGTCCCTTCTCCTCGAACTCGGGGTTACGGGAACAGAAGAGTGTGTAGAGACGGTTCAGCTCTGAGGTCAGACCTCGCGTTATCTACACAACACACACACACACACACACAGGGTGAGAGACAGGGTGTGTGTGTGTGTGTGTGTCTGAGAGAGAGATATCTGACCTCGTCCCTGTACAGTGGACTGGTGTAGTACATGATGTCCATGGCGCTGCTGTTTAACATGTCTCTCAGTCCGCGCACTTTATCAGGCGTGATCGAGTCCACCGTGTCTACAACATCAACAACAACAACAATGAGAACAACAACAATAATAATAAACCCAATTAAAGCAGCTCCTTAGTGTAAATGATCAGAGTAATAACCTCCACACCTCCGTCCAGAGACAGTTTGGATCTCCACTCCACAGGCAGGAACTCCACGTGCTCCGTCGTTCTGTCTGAAAAATGTTTCTCCGCCATCTTCCTCGCAGCATCTCGCATCCTGTACAAACACACAAACACACACAGGAACATAAAGGTGAGCTCTGAAATTATATTACTCTACCACTGAAGTGAAAATCTGTCATGACACTAATCTGTCCCGCTCCACAGGAGGTCCGTTATTTCAGGTTGTTTGTAAAACAATGGACTCTGATGTGCGTCCCCAAGGGGAATAACACCATCGCCACCAAACTGGGTGTACAGGATTCACTCGAATTGAGACATTGTGGATCCGAAATTCTGAAGGTATGTTTGATATCTCAAATAGTTAACCTGCAGTGAGGGTTTAAACTTGTGTCAAAATGTGGCCAAAAACGTCCTTAGGTTTATATAGGTGTATAAGGTATTATGTCATGATGGTAATCTTAACTAGCTCAATATGAGTGACATCATATCAAGTGACATCATAGCGTGATGCTTTTTTCACAGGACCGGGGGCTTTTTGGGCCCGCTTATCGTCACTTGCCACTATATTCTCAAATTGTTTTAATCTTAACACAGTGCTCTGTTCTTTATAACTATAAAAGCTGAACACTAGAACTATAAATAGTGACATACATCACACAAATAAATACTACTACTACTACTACAGTTTAGCCACACCCCTAATTTACATGTTTATACTTATTCATGGTAAGTGTTCAGTATATATCAGTAATAAAGAACCAGGAGTGGGCGGGAACTCTTCCAGTGGGACGATAGACACTTGGATCTTACATGCTGGTGTTCCTGATGATCCGCCCCTGGTCCATTTTCTGACCAATCCCGTGGACCACGAACACAATGTGAGTGGCAGCAGGGGGTGTGTCCTCTAGAGCCGCCTCCTCCACATAACCACGATGGAGACGCGTACCACTGCTGGAGGCTAAAGACACACACACACACACACACACACACACACATAGATAACAATTGGGGGTAGAACTAGATTTAATTCATATAGTTTAAGATTAGGTGTAACAGAGGAGAAGAAGAGGAGGAGGAGGAGGAACATCATGTGACTGACTGACCCTTGGAGAAGCCGAGTTTCTGTGTGAAGGTGCGAGCGATCTTTGACGTTGTTGCATCGCTGTACAGATAAACTTCATCCACACTGTGCCAATCTACATGACTGCGGCTCAGCTTCACACTGTGCACCACTGACACATACACACACACACACATATTATTATTAATATTACTATTAGTGATAGTATTAGTAGTAGTAGTGGTATAATTACAGTGACCCCACCCTCCTTGCTCTCCGGCGCTGTGCTCACGCCCTCTGTTTCGAGAGAATCTTCCAGTCGATGACCCCGAAATTTTGCTAAATGCTCCAACTCGATCAGGTCTCCGTCCTCCTCATCCAGCGGCAGCCACGTCCCGTCTGTAAACCACTGAGCTCTCATCACCGGGATACGCTCCTGCTCTAGAACACACACACACACACACACACACACACACACACACACACACACATCAGCTGTGCCCCAAATGCCACTGAAAATTAACGGAACACCACATGTACCTTTTTACACCACTGACACGGAGCAGTACAGTACTTTATTCCTGAGTGTGTTAAAATGAGTCAAATGAAATAAGAGGTTATGTTTATAATTATAGACACATATGGATTAATAATATATAACCGTGCTGGTGGTCATCACTGTTCACTTACACCTCCAGGGTCGAGGAGATACAGATGCAGATCAGGTTAACTGGTGTTTCCAGACTGCCCGAAGTGTGTGAAATGAGTGTGTGTGTCTATATGTGTGTGTGTGTGTGGTGGATTGGGACCCCTTACAGGGTGTACCCCCCCCCCCCACGTGCTCCTAGTCCACCCCACGTGACCCTGTATACAGGATAGAGCAGTAGAGACGATGAGTGAGATTAATATAAATATAAACAGACACGCCCCTGTGGTAAGACACGCCCTTTCTCTAGGACACGCCCCTCCTGTCAGACCCCGCACCCCCCCCCGCATCCCCCGATGTACTCACGGTTCCAGTAGACCGGGTAACACTCCTTCTCCTTCACATCCACCTCGTACAGTCCTCCGCGCACACACACCGACTCCACAGCGCCGTCCTCCTCACACACTCCCTCACACACTCCCTCACACACACCCTCACACACTCCCCGGTCCTCCGGCTCGAACACTCCGTCGCGCGCATCCCTGAGCGCGCCCGCGGCCCGGTGCGCGCGCTCGATCTGCAGCGAGTCGTGTCCCACGAAGGGCTTCCAGCTCCTCTTGTCCTCCCGGTAGAACCAGCGCACCTCCTGCGCCTCGAGCTCCGTCACCTCCCCGGAGCGGCTGCGCGTGCTGGGGCGCGTCCTCGCCGCGGGCTCGTCCCCGTCCGTGTAGCCCGGGTCCAGATAGTCCGGGTCCGAGTACGGGGCGTCCTGGGAGAGGCCCAGCATCATGTCACTCCCCCAGTCCGAGGCGCGGTACTCAGCCCCGGGGCCGCCGAGGAGCGCGCTCATGTCCACAGCGTCACTCACACACACACACACACACACACACACACACACACACACACACACACACACACACACACACACAGTGATTTAATAATCACCGCCGCATCCCTCACTGCGCTTTAACTCCAGTCTCTCTCTCTCTCTCTCTCTCTCTCCACCTGTCCACGCGCTGAACCTCGGGATGTGTTTTATTCTGCAGCTCTAACACACACACACACACACACACACACACACACCGCCTGCACACATCCGCATACGGAGTGCGCGCGCCTCTATTACGCACTCCCCGGTAACCAGAGCGCGCGCCGAGTGAGGAAGTGAGCAGGGTGTAGCGTTTCTCAAGTGTGTGTGTGTGTCTGCTGACACCTGCTGGTGACTAGTGGAACTGCAGTGAGTTTGTATAATTATACAGAATCGGAAAGAGTTTTATTGTCAAGCACATTTGCACATTTAAGGAAACTTGTTTTGGTGACACAAGCTTCCAGGGACAACAACAAAAAAAAAGTTAACAACAAAAAGAATAGAATGTGGGTGTAATATCAAATGCTCTTTATTTCATATTATAATAAATGACTTACATAATTGACTTTAGTAGTTTAAATAAATGTAAAAGATTAGAAGAGAGTTCACTCACAGCGGATTTTAGTGTATTTAGGCTGCTTGTCTGTTATACTGTGTTGTACCTGGTATATAAAATTGCCTATACACAGTATATTACAGTACAATGTTGTTTAGAATCATACTGATGGTTGAACAATTCATGGTAAAAGAACGAGCAATGTCTGCCATCTTTCCACCTCACTCCATTGTCTCAATTATTTTCACTTTTGTCTCCATCCTTATTGCTTGGTGCTTCTTAGCAGTGCCAGCTTCATCGCTACTAGACATCCTGGGCCTGTACTTGCAGAGGATGCACGCTGCCATGTACACATGTGACAATGTATGCCGGACATGTGATCTACAGACATCAGGATCTACACTGAGCAGAGCCGCTGGTACCCACTAGTGGTCTTCAGTGAGTGGACATCGCTGTTTCTATAAACATCCTGATGCAGGGTCCTGTCCTCTGGTTTCTGAGTCGTGGGTAAACTCTAGTGTGGCAATAAAATTAACTGCCTGTACTGATTATCACAGATTATCACATCTATGGAGTTTTTCTTCCTTGATGGCACGCGGCATATTCCAGGATTCCAGGAGTGTGAGAGCGGCTCTGCGAGCATGAGGAATAATGTTCACATGTGTGAGATGTGTGAGTGTGAGACGCTCTTTTACCAGCTTACCTCTCTCTCTCAGTTATTATTTAAAAACAACTGCTTAAATCCTGAAGATGTCGGAAAACTTCACTATGGTTACAACACATTATACACAATACGTTATTATTATTATTATTATTATTATTATTACATCATCATGTAACACTTAAGTTGAGTTGTTTACTGTCGTCACAGCTGATAACATTTTATTGATGACGACGTTGAGGAGATTCTGATTGGTGCAGTTCAGGGGCGGACTGGGACCAAAAAGTGGCCCTGGACTTCCTGACCCACAGCAGCCCATCACATCACACATCATAATACATGGGCTCATTAATGTGGAGATTTATTTTTAACACAACTTACTAGTGTAAAATTATAACTCAACACAGAAATAAATGCTTTTTAAACATATTATTTGAAATATCACTGAATATTGGGTCATATTTGTAAAACAAAGAAATGAAAATTAAGACAAACAACATATAAAAGTATAAAGACAATAGTTTAGCAGGTCGGGGGGGGGGGGGGGGCTCATCTTGATGCAGTGTAATATATACCACACATCCGTGTGAGCTGCTAGTACAATCGGGTCAGTGATGTTGAAATAGTGCCTGCTGATGATGACCAACACCTCTCGCCTTCTCCACCCGAGTGAAAATGATGTCAATCAAACTGAACAGGTAATCTGGAATAAAATCAGTAGCAGGATTAGCCCATGCTGGCTCATGCTAATTATTATTGAATATTATTGGAAAACAAAAACAAAAACTCTTCCCAGTTGTGTTGGACTAATGGCACTTAGTTATTAACCTAGTTAACCCAGTGTAAGTATGTATCCAG
>JAQQZT010000020.1:19915663-19926727 GCA_030068275.1 Clarias platycephalus
AATGAAAAAAGTGCAAATTATTGGTCTGTGTTTATAATATTTTGAATGAAATGTGCGTTATTTGTAAGAAAGTCAGGCGTCACTGACATAATTTAACCCCCCTCCTTGTCCGCTTCATTTGGGAGAGATGAACTCTACTCTGTACAGGGAAATATGTATATTTAGCATATTGTCCTACATTCTTGATTGGCTTAAGAAAATGTAGTTGGAAATGGTTTCTGAATACGTTTGTAAAGATTGAGAGCATTTTAATTTGATGGATTATTTGCTTTAAAAAATGAGAAACATCTGTGGCAAAAAAAATAATAAAATTGAAAACTCATCATTTACTTTTAAGCATGATTACATTTTATAGTACCCAGCGAATAAAAAGAAAATTTATTTAAAGGTTTATGATGAGAATAAAAATTTTTTTACTTAGAAGTGTTTGTTTTTGTTCATGACACATTAAGCAATTAATGTAAATGCCGTTCAGAATAACAAATTTCGAAAACCAGTAAAACTAAATGGTATACTGAGAGGGAGTAGAATCCAGTGTGGGGTGAATTCGACACTTCAGCCACCTGAAACACGTACTACAGATCAAAATAAGAATTCTTATAAAAAGTGACATGCAAGTAAAAACAACACACTATAATTTTACATGATGGAATGAAATATAGGGCAAACATTTTAATATTCCTCTACTTTAATTAGTTATAAAAATGATGACCACTGACTGGTGAGATGAATAACGTTCATTTTCCCATCACCATGGTACCTGGAAGTGGGCGGAGGGAGCAACTGAACATTCTGTGCCTAAAACCATGTTGGGGGCAAAAAAAAAGTTTAAGGCTCTTAGTGACTTAACAAGGACCAGATTATGACGACTAGACGATTGGGTCAGACGGTGGGATCAGAGCGTACTCTAACGTACACTAATGTAATGTCCAGTAACACTAGTGCTTTATTCTGACTGCTGCAGCTGCTCCATGTGCCTGGGTTTGTGGAATCTCTCAGTCAGGACTGTCTGCATGTGTACGCCACCTAGAGGTCAAACTATCAACTCACGAAGATTTATTCATGACCTGGGGGTGATGTTGCCAAAAGTATTGGCTCTCCTGCCTTCACATGCATATGAACTTGAGTAACATTCAATTCTTAACCCACAGGGTTTAATATGATGCCCCCTTTGTAGCTATAACAACTTCAACTCTTCTGTGAAGTCTTTCCACAGGGTTTAGGAGTGTGTTCATGGGAATTTTTTTTATCATTCTTTCAGAAGCGCATTTGTGACGTCAGACACATCACCCTGGGTGTACTGTCTGTCTGTAGGAGACACGGAGTGTGATCACACCCACCTATCTGTCTGTCTGTATGTAGGAGACGGAGTGTGATCACACCCACAGACCTGTCTGTCTGTCTGTAGGAGACACACCTGTCTGTCTGTAGTGATCACACCCACACACCTGTCTGTCTGTCTCTACTGCTGCTGGACATCTGGACTTTCCATCAATAAAGTATCTGTCTATATCTATTAATTTTCCTCCAACATGGACTGATGTATTAAATATACTCTACTGTACAATTATTATTATTGTGTTTTATTTCTGTGTATTGTAGCTTTGCGTTGGAGCAACACTGGTCGTTCTTCCTTTCTATGCAGTGGGCGTGGCTTGAAATGACGTGTCGTACGCACATACGCGCTGACGTAATGTGAAGCGTGATGACGTGTTTGTTTCGCGCTGGCCTGATGTTGGTCTCTGTGGAGGAGACGGAGGAGATTTCAGCAGATCATCCGCGTTAAACCCGTAAATAATGCGCATGCGTGCGGGCTGTAACGCGGGGATCGCCGACTGTGAGAGTTAGACTGGACTATAAACTGGATAATTGTGTAAACCGTGAGTAAAACCCCGCCGACCGGCTTTATGCCGTTCTGTCTCTAGGCTAGGCTAAGCTAAGCTACGCTAGGCTAGGCTAGGCTAAGCTAGGCTAGGCGCTTCCTGCAGCATGTACCCTGCGTGGGGCGGTTATGGCGGCGGAGGCCCGCAGCCTCAGCACTTCGCCCCGCGCGCTCCTCCGTTCCGCGGCCCGCCCCCGCCCCCCGCCGGAGGGTTCCCCGGATATGGAGCTCCGGCTCCGGCGGCTCCGTCCAACTTCTCGAGCCTACACGAGCAGCACCTCCAGCAGATGCAGCAGCTCCAGCAGCTCCACCAGAGACAGCTCCAGTCAGTGCTGCACTACAACAACAACAATGCTAACAGTGCTAACCCCGGCTTCAGCGCCGCTCCGGGACCGCCGCCCCCCCCACCCTGGACCGGACCCGCGCCGGGATACCCGCCGCCTGCGGACCCTGTACAGAACAGAGCCGCGGCCCCACCGGAACCTCCACCTGCGGCGCCGAGCACCAGCACACCTGCGGCCCCGACACACACCTCCACCGGCCCCGCGGACACTGGAGCAGCAGAGCCGAAGGAGGAGCCCGCGGACCTGGCCACCATGCCCCTGCAGGTGTACTTCACACACACACACACACACACACACACACACACCTCTCAGTGTCTTACAGTCACATGGTGGTGTTTAAACTGACAGCGCTACCATCAGTCCGACACACCGAGTCAGTCTGCTGGGCCGGTCTCAGGTCTGGAGGTGAGCAGCAGGGTTCTGATTCTGATGCAGCAGGTACAGGAAGCCACTGCAGGGAGGAGAGAAGCGGTGTGGGTGAAGCGGTGTGGGTGAAGCGGTGTGGGTGAAGCGGTGTGGGTGAAGCCGAAGCCGGGTGGGTGAAGCCGGGTGGGTGAAGCCGAAGCCGTGTGGGTGAAGCGGTGTGGGTGAAGCCGAAGCCGGGTGGGTGAAGCCGGGTGGGTGAAGCCGGGTGGGTGAAGCCGAAGCCGTGTGGGTGAAGCCGAAGCCGGGTGGGTGAAGCGGTGTGGGTGAAGCCGAAGCCGGGTGGGTGAAGCCGAAGCCGGGTGGGTGAAGCGGTGTGGGTGAAGCCGGGTGGGTGAAGCCGAAGCCGTGTGGGTGAAGCCGGGTGGGTGAAGCGGTGTGGGTGAAGCCGTGTGGGTGAAGCCGAAGCCGTGTGGGTGAAGCGGTGTGGGTGAAGCCGGGTGGGTGAAGCCGAAGCCATGTTGGTGAAGCGGTGTGGGTGAAGCCGTGTGGGTGAAGCCGAAGCCGTGTGGGTGAAGCCGTGTGGGTGAAGCCGGGTGGGTGAAGCCGAAGCCGGGTGGGTGAAGCGGGGTGGGTGAAGCGGTGTGGGTGAAGCCGAAGCCGTGTGGGTGAAGCCGAAGCCGTGTGGGTGAAGCGGGGTGGCGGGGTCTGAGGCCTGCAGGTCTTTAGATGTTCTTCTGGGGTCATTAATGAGCTCCTGGTGACCTGGTTAGTTTCTCTCTCTTTATTTATTTATTTTTAGATCAGCATGACATGAGATCTAAATAATGTTTAAGTCAAAGTCAACTTTATTGTCAATTCTGCTACTGTACAGTGCATCAAAATAATATAGAGAATCTGAATTACGTTTCTCTCAATCCTCGTTACAGAGAACACTGAAAACTTAAATAAACCTAAAAAAAAACAACTTAAATAACACAAACTTGGAGAACAACAGAGGTGAGGTAATTGAGTTACTGTCCTGCAATTTAACATCACAGAAGGCAGATATGGAGAAAAACGGAACAGTGCAATAAGGATAGTGCAAGTGTGCTTATTTTAGATAAGTAACATTATAAAGAGCAATATAAAACAGTATAAAAAACGATGTACAAAACAGTATGAACAAGGTATGTACATTTGTTTGATTTATTTTTTAATTTATTTTCCTGGGTTGAGGTAGTGGACGTACCAGTGGTACATGGAGCATAAAGTGACAGGTGCAAGTTTGTGATTGAGTGTGAGTGTGTGTATTTGTGTTTAATCTAAATAATGACTTAAAACTATATTTTATATTTACTCGGGTTGTTTTTGCGAAATAAAATGTATTTGGTGTCAATCAGAAAATGTGACAAATATGTAATATAATTTTTCATGCCACGTTACACTGAGTCAGTTCTACACAGCACTGAATCAGTACTGCAATAACTATACATACAGTACAACTGTAAAGTGGGCGTGTCTGTACGTTGAAGATATTGGGGCAATAAAATAGTTTGGGGGAAAATGTAGGATGAATAATAAAACACCTCATGATGGTTTTTGGACTTTTTATCTGTCTGTTTGTGCACGTGTCACATAAAGACTTTAATGGGGTTTTCACAGGTGTATTTGGTCGAGTTTGAGGTAACACATGGACTTATTTTCATTGCAGTCGGACCACAGGAAGAGAAGATGCGCTAATTTAAAGGAAAAACAACTTTCATTTATGAAAAAATCGATCTTGAAAAAAATCAGTTGTTTATCTCAAAATCAGAACAAACAGACGTGCTGTACATTTTTACTAACACGCTTGAGTGTGTAATTAAAGACACAGGCACAGCTAGTACCAAATAAATTGGTCATCAGCATCCAGGTAGACAGACTGATGGGACGTAAACACAGATCTAAATGATGTAAGTACACTAATGTGTGTATTAAACTGTGTGTGTGTGTGTACTTACAGGAGCAGCAGGATTATTGGTATAAACAGCACCTCCAAAATCTCCAGAAGCTAAAGTGTGAGAAGGTAAAGCAGGGGAGCACTGACACTTCTTCAGACAAGCCACCAGTCCCGCCCCCACCCAATGATGCCCCGCCCCCTCCTCCCCCCAAAGAGGAGCCTCCTCCTCCTCCCCCGCCTGATGACAAGGTGATCATCATTGTCAAGGTTCAGCTTCATTACATTAATTCACTGTTGTACTCTGCTGATGTGTGTGTGTGTGTGTGTGTGTGTGTGTTTCAGCCCAGCATGGTGGAGTGTGCCGACCCAGCTGAGGCAGCCAGGTTGCAGCAGTTGCAGGCAGCAGCGGCTCAGTGGCAGCAGGTTCAGTATCACAGAGCGGGATACCAGTACCAGGCCCTAATGCAGGAACACACACAGCTCCAACAGATCCTGCACCGGTACCAGCAGGTCATCCAGCAGCCCGCTCACATACAGGTACACACACACACACAGGTACAGGTATACATAACCTGGTGCGCGGTGACGGTGCTGACCTGCTAGCTTTTATACGGTTGACGATGAGTACAGTGCTATGAGTTAGCTTCAGTAACGTCAAGTCATAGATATTTATTAATTTTTTTCCTTTGATCTTCAGTCCATGTCTGTAGACCTGCAGTTACAGCATTATGAAATGCAGCAGCAGCAGTTTGCTCCAGTGCTACAGGACTGGGAGAGACACTTTAAGCTCTGGCTGGACCAGTTCCAGTCGTACCCCCACAAAGACCAGTTACAGGAGTATGAAGGTCAGTGGAAGCAGTGGCAGGAGCAAATGAACTCCACTTCAGCTCATCTAAACGAGCGAGTGACCACACTGAGGGGCGTGAAACAGTCTTATGGAGCCGCTGGTGTGGTAGGACCGTATGGACAGCCACGTCCTCCTGCACCAGACATGGGCCCCTCAATGGCACCAAATAGTAGGGATCCGTCCTCAGGCCCTCCTCAGACCACACATCCAGGCAGTCTCCCAGGAGCAAATGCTGTAGAATCAGTTCCAGTTCCTGGATCGGAGGGTCCTGTTTGTCCTCCTGGAATAGCACAAAGACAGCCTGGTCCCTATGGAAGGTTTGAATGCCCAAGAGGTCCAAGGTAAGGCATACAAGTTCTCCCTGTATGTGAAATGTATATTAAAGTGTGTTGACTACATTCTATAGCTGTTGATTGTAAGATTGTGATATCAAATCCTCTTCCTGGCACTGCTTGGGTTTTGAGCAAGATCTTAAGCTTTAATTAAAAAAGTGAATGCCGAACTGTTATGTTTTCTTTACTTTAAATTGATGTTTTGTAGGTTTGAAGCTCCTAGGGGTCCGAGGTTTGAACCACCATCACAACAACGGTTTGGTGGACCACCCAGATTTGATGGTGGTCAGCGCTTTGGAGTACTTCCTCGAGGCAATCAGATTCGACCAGGACCTCCGGGTAGATTTGAAAGTCCACTGAGGCATAGTCCACCTTCCCGTTTTGAGAGACCCCCTGGAGCACACCTGGGTCCTCCCTCTGGTCCTCCTGCTGGTCTCCCCCTGGGTCCTCCCACAGGTCCTCCCACTGGAGCTTCCACGGTTCCTCCCATTTTTCCTTCCACTGGTCCATCTCCACCATCTGGTTCTGGCTCACAAGATAAACCTGGTCCTGTAAATCAAACTAACTCACAAATGGGGAAACCTGACTCTTCTCAAGGTTCACTACCTCAAAGTGCAACGACAGTCAAGAAGGAAGATAAAAGCCCTCAAAGTGAAATGGAGCTCAAATCCATGTCAGATGATGTAATGGAGTCAGATGATGGTTTCTTTGTTCAAAGTGATCCTATTCCTCAGTCTAAAGTCGACATGGGCAAGAAGGTTGAGCCAGTCAGGCAGGCTGTAAAGGAGGAGGAATCAGGAAAGGATATCTCCAAAACAGCTTCAACATCCATGTCCATGCCTGTCCCACCAAGTCAACCCCAAAGTGCGGGCAATAAAATTGAAGCATCGAAAAATATCAGTGCAGCACAACACCGGACACAGCCTCAACAAGGCCCGTTCCAAACTGACATGCCCAAGGAACCTCTTGGTACACCGCATGAGATGAATCAGAGCGGTCCTCCACGTGTTCTCCGTGGCCGGGGGAGGGGTCAGGGTCCTTTACAAATGCGAGGAAGAGGGCGTGGTCGAGGACAGATGCTCAGACCTATGGCTCCTCCATCGATGTCGGATCCCAGTTATCATGGGGAAGATGCTCCATATGACCACCAGCCACCAATGGAAGAGGATTATGGTTGGGGGGACCATTCCCAAGAATCCCATGGAATGATGAATGACCCGGAAGCTCATGAGATGTGGCAACCAGAAGAGCACCACTTCCAGAAAGAATACTATGAAGAGACAGAAGAGCGGGCACCACCTAGAGGCCGAATGGATCCTGCAGAGGGACCGCAGGAACATTGGGAAGAGGAACAATCGGAGTACTGGGAAGAGGGCGATCCATACTGGGCAGAGAGAAGACCTCCAATGATGCAGCATAGGCCCTCTTTTCCCCCTGAGGGACCTAGGCGTCCTCCTTTCCACCCACGTTTCATGCACCATGGTCCACGACATCCTCCACCACCGATGGAAATGGAACGTGACCCACGTGGCCCCCCTCCCCACATGGGCCCTCGTTTTCGACGTGGTGGTCCGGGTCCTTGGGGACCACCACCTCCACGCCATGAGATGATGAGACGCCCTCCTCCGCCACCTCATGAATTGTTGGAAAGGGAGCCAGTGGGTCCACCAGGGTATTGTGAAGACATGGACAGAGATCCTGATTGGCCTCATTCTCATGGCCGAGAACCCAGGCACCCTCGTGAAATGTTAGAGAGGGATATGAGAAGGCCACCCATGCGCCCACATCCAATGGCGAGAGATAGGTGGAGACCTCCACATGAAGATCCTCAGGAGGCGTATGAAGAAGAATATGGTACTGAGTTTGGACGAGAGGACGATGGGTATGGAAGACCTTCACCTGAGTATCGTCCTCGAGATTACCGGGAAGACGAAGAATTCTACCTCTCGAGAGAGGAATGGAGACGAGAGCGTCCGGATCATGATTTTCCTCCGGATCGTGATTTTCCTGTACATCCACCACGTGGGCCACCACCAGAGCACCTTAGAGATGATCCCTGGAGGGAGGAAAGGGACAGACCATTCTCGTATGAGAGTGAGGATCGAATCAGGTCAGATCGAAGAGGACCTGGTTATGCTGATGGACCTCTGTATAGGGACAGAGATCGGGAACCTCCATTCCATTCTCATCCTGATTGGGAAAGACCCCCACCACCTCCACTGCCAGAGAGAGTGTACCCGGATCCTAATGAAGAACCTCGTCCTCTTTATGATAGGAACCCAGAGCTCCCCATGGCACCACAAAGCAGTGTTCCAGAAGCACCGATCTCACCAGGTGGAACCAAAACTGTTCTTGCGCTTTCTCAAAGGCAGCACGAGATCATCCTCAAGGCTGCTCAGGAGCTAAAATTGATCAGGTATGTAGATAGAGATGCTGAACATTGGAGTTTAGAGAGTTGGATTGAACATTGTTATTTTGGTTTGGTGGAGTTCATAATTTTTTTTTTTTATTGTTCTTATTTCTGGGGGACAAAAAAAATAGAGAGATGCAGGAGAGTAAAAAAGTTCTGGGAGATACTTCTAATCCAGAATCTGCTGGACTGCAACCTGAAATACCTGCTGGTCTTCTTGGACTTGAAATCTCCCGTGAGGTTAAAACTGCCCTTCAGGTACAGCCTTAAAACTTAATTTTTAATGTAATTGATGTTTATAATGATTAGTTTGATGGTAAAACAGCTTTGGAGAGTTACACGCATTTTTTTGTGTGGAACTAAACAGGATGTTTCCGGGAGACTCTTGGAAACTGGGATGCATCAGCTAAACTCGGTTGCAGATTTCCTTCATACACCAGCACCACCTCCTCCTAAACCAACCTTCATCGCTAAAACCGTGGATTATGGTCACGGTCACGGTAAGTGCAGGCTTGTTCTACCAGCCTGAATATTCTGGATGATGTTTTTGGAAACATGATGTACTTTTCCATAAACAGATGTAGGTACCAAGGTGGAAAGGATCTCGTACGGGGAGAGGATAGTGCTGCGGCCTGATCCGCTGCCTTCTGAGAGACCTTATGAGAAAGGTTGGTTTGTTCTGGTTTTTTAATTTTTTTTAATAGATTATAATTCTTGTGCTGATATATATGCTAATATAATATATTTATCTAACATGATAAATACTCTTCACATCCCAGAACTGCTTGGACGCCGTGACCCGTACTATGACAGAAGAGGCGATCCCTACCCGGACCAGCGGGAGTACGGACGAGATCGGGAAAGAGAAGTGTTCAGAGATAGGCCACCCCTGGGTTACGACCGGGATCGACCTGAAAGGGAGCGCTTCTCCAGGGATGAGAGGTCTGATCAGAGGCTTTGTTTGGCTCTTCATAGTCCGGCGTCTTCCGGTGCCAATTTGTATCGGTCCTTTCTCCTGTTTTTAGGCCACCCGCAGGCCCACCTCGTGGTGCTTACAGGGAGCGAGAGAGGGATGTACGCGAGCACTCGAGTCGCTCCAGCAGAGATCGGGAGTCGTATACGCGACCGGGCTACGAGCGATCTTCATACGAGCGAAGTCTCGAGCGCTACGATCACGGCCCTTCAGGTTACGGAAGTGAGTTCAGGAGGATGTGTTCATCTGTAAATGCAGGAGTTGAGCTCTGACCCCGAGATGACATGCTGTGTGTTCTCAGATGATAGGAGGAGTTACCCCGATGAACCGCCTCCACCCCCGTCTGCTCCCCAACGTGTGGAGAAGAAACCCGAGACCAAGAACGTCGACGATATTCTGAAACCACCTGGACGAGCAAATCGTCCTGACAGGGTATAAATTAAAACATCTACCTGTAATTTATATAGATATACAATTTAAAGAAATTATTTTTTTGAAAATATTTGACTATTTTGAAGCGTTAAATAGATTCGATGTCTGAGGAGTTACTGTAGCCGGACTTTGTTTGGTTTAATCTCAGATCGTGGTGATAATGCGAGGCTTACCAGGAAGTGGGAAGAGCCATCTGGCTAAACTCATCCGGGTTAGAACACACACACACACACACACACACACACACACAGCAGTACTGGGTCACATGGCCATAATGAGTGACGGGGTGTGTCTTTCAGGATAAGGAGGTGGAGTTTGGAGGAGCTCCGCCCAGAGTCCTTGGCCTCGATGACTATTTCATGACTGAAGTGGAAAAAGAAGAGAAAGACCCTGATACTGGGAAACGTGTTAAGACTAAGGTTAGGACTTTAAACAGTTTCCCTCTGGGATTAATAAAGTTCTTTGAATCGAACACACTTTCACAGAGGAGCAGAAACCTTCATGATGTACACACACACACACACACACACACACACACACACACACACACAGTTTGCTGATGATCTGAATGATGCCGCAGGTCCTTGAGTACGAGTATGAGCCGGAGATGGAGGACACGTACAGGAACAGCATGCTGAAGACCTTCAGGAAGACGCTGGACGACGGCTTCTTCCCCTTCATCATCCTCGACGCCATCAATGAGAGAGTGAAGTACTTCGACCAGTTCTGGAGTGCAGCGAAGACCAAAGGGTTCGAGGTGAGCGGCCCATCGAAGTCTCACTGAGAGCACACAGCTGTCTGTCTCAGGAGCTGTCTCACTGTAGCGCCTGTCTCCTGTCGCGCAGGTCTACGTGGCCGAAGTGTCTGCTGACCACCAGACCTGTGCCAAGAGGAACATCCACGGGCGCAAGCTGAAGGACATCACAAAGGTCTTTATTTATTTACATCATGTGTCTGTCTCAGAGGGAGTGGAGGGGGAACTGGGGGACGAGGGGACGGGTGTCTGTTGTGGGAATGTGGAGTGGACACGATGCGGGAGTTTAGGGATGTGATGGAGGAGAAGAGGTGGAGCGAGTCAGTGTGGCATGGAGGTGACCTGGATGCCAGATTTATAAGTGAACAGTGCGATGTGTGTGTGTGTTGGCACAGCTGGCGAACAGCTGGGAGTCGGCCCCTGTGCACATGGCACGCCTGGACCTCCGCTCGCTCCTGCAGGATGCCGCCATCGAGGAGGTGTGTACTGTACATCACACACACACACACACACACACACACACACACACACACACACACTGATTCATCAACAGGATGGTGAGGGTGAGCTCTTTGTGTGTGTGTCAGGTGGAGATGGAGGACTTCACCCCGTCTGAGACGGACGCTGTGGCTGAGGAGAAGAAGGAGGAAGAGGAGGAGGCGGATCTGGTAGGACTTTAATGTTTCTGCATGTGTTCTGTCTAAACACACAGAGCGCTCTCTCTCTCTCTCTCTCTCTCTCTCCTCCCCCCCCCCTCTCTCTCTCTCTCCCTCTCTCTCTCTCTCTCCTCCCCCCCCTCTCTCTCT
>JAQQZT010000020.1:20009420-20020375 GCA_030068275.1 Clarias platycephalus
ACTAGGTTTGAGAGGAAATCTGCAAATTCACTAAGAAATTCAGAATACGGCCCTGGAGGTCTGTAAATGACAATTAGCGGGATCGACTGAGCTGACTTCATATTTGTAGCTACACTTGTTACGTTACTATAGAGAATTTAAAATGCATTAAATCTGTGTCCGTGTTTTTGTACGATAGTCAACTCTGTTACTCTTTGTTTAGTGTGTGTGTTAATAAATGAGATCAGTGGTGTTTGATTGATTAAATATAGATTTAATGATCAAGTTTATAAACACATCGTAAATCTGAGATACAAATGATTATAAAGTTAATGTAAGTGTGTTTGTGTGTCACAGATGAGAAGTACAGGTTTAACTCTGACAGGAAAAAGAAAACGCAGTCTGATGACTTTACACACGCTCGTCAGTCAGGTCTCTGCTATTTTATCTATAATCACACACACACACACACACACACACACACACACACACACACACACAATGTTTATTTGTTTGTATTCAATCTTACACACTACAGCATCCACACACACAGTGAAATTTAACATGAGTAATATATTAAATACATGATGTGTGTGTGTGTATGTATTATATGTTATTCCAGCTGTTTGCTCTGTACATATGAATATTCACTGAAGTGTTGTGTTTTGATTATTTTCAGAATTAAACAAACAAATGCTGAAGAACAACAACGGTAAATTCACTGTAACTTTTGTAAATAAGGAAATAATCACAAACTTATTTACAGTTTTATTGTTTTTGTTGTGTGATGTATTTTATAGTAGTGTATAATATAACAGTGTTCCCATGTTTCCTTTCTTTAAAATCTTTTATTTTTAGTCCTTTTATCTGATTCTGAATTTCTGATTCTGCTTTTCTCTGAATGTGATTTCCTGCTTCTGCTTTAACGGAACCTGCAGCCGTGCTGAAGGTAAGAACCTGAATTGTATACATTTAAGTGAAATTTAATTTTACAGATGACGTCCGAGCTCTAAACATTAAGATAAAATATTTTTTTTGTCCGCTTTAACACAATTTTTTGGTTTTTTTTTGTTTGATGTAAAAAGTTCAGACCTGAGTCATGAGTCCTTCCAGCTCGATTACATTTTAGTCGGAATCCTGATTCACATTTCACTATGACTGTCATTTGATTGCACTGTTGTTATTTATCTTATGTTATTATTTTTTATGCTGGACTCTTCAGGCTGATTTATATTTCTATGTCACTTCTATACTGTATATGCTTGTTATGCTCGATGTGTTGTGGTGCAATTGCACCAACAAACCACTAGATGGCGGGGTTACTGTGCCTGGAGCTGAAGTGAATGTATTTTGAACATCATTTAAGTTACTTTTATTGAAATTCACGTCTTTGATCAGTCGCTCCTTGATTTAGTCCATACTTGTTCAGAATTCAACTCAATTAAAAAATGTAAATGGAAGAAGCCATGAAAAAGAAGCAGAAGTCAGACGGCGTTGCTAGCATGTCGACCAATCACAGCTGTCGTGATCTGTGTTGCTGTTACGTGTAGTTACATTTTGGGGGAGGGGCACGTCAGCTGCAGTAGCGTCCAGCACAAGCACGGTGTAGACTTGGCACAGAAGCATAAAGCAGCGTTTAGGTATTAGGCTCCTCCCATACAGTTACTTCTGATTCCGTCCATGTGCTCGACCCTCACTGCTCTCTTCCAGTTGAGCCGTGTGCTCTGTTCTTACTGTTTTGATGGTTTTTCTCTCGGGTTCGGTCACATTTCTGTTTTCCTCTTGCTCCATGCCGAGTCAGGAGAATTAGAGATGCCATGACACAAGCCGTTAGATTTGAGCCGTTTTAACGAGGGCGTAGTGCTGTTAGCTCTGAGCAGGGACGAGTGTTTGTCCTTCATTGTGGTGATGTGTGTGTTTGGACTCCGGTGTGGGTGTGGCAGCACTCGGTTAGTGAAGGAGAACTGCGGGAGAACCTTATGGCTCTGAGCTCCACCTCAGGCATGCTGCAGGGCGTGAGCGTGGAGGACAGACGTCTCCGTGGCACTGACGGCGAGGACGCTACACACTGTGAGCTTCAGGATGAGGAGGAAAATGGAAGCGAATCAGATGATATGATCGCAGAGGATTTTAGCAGCTCCATGATTTCCTGCTGGAGCTTCAGGGCTAGAACTCTGCTGCAGCTCAACATGGTGAGATGTTTATTAGAGGCCTGCATGACATCATGCTCTACTAACACACTGAGCACTGCTGGGAAGCATTGGTGTTAGGAGTGTGTGTGTGTGTGTGTGTGAGACACAGCTTTAACACACATGTAGGAGGCACGCTTGCTTTTTCATGCTGGATTTTAAACAGGAGGAGCAATGTTTAGATCTTCTTCCATTTTCTGTTGGGCTTCTAAACTTCTAAAGTGCCGTCATGTGTTTGGAAATGGATTTTACTTTCAGATGTAACAAGCAGCTTCCACAGCTAAGCTAATGCGGTAACCTCAACATCCATGAGCACTCCTTTCACTGACCCCGCCCCCACTCGCTTGGTTCACTGACCCTGACTCCGCCCTCTCAGTTCACTGACTCCGCCCTCTCAGTTCACTGACCCCATGGAGGTTTATCCTTGTGTAATGCTGCTGATCTCGTAATCACCAGGCCTGGTTATACATCATCAATAATCTTTGTGTGTCAGGATGAAGAGTGTGAAAGACCAGGAGATGCAGATCTGGACCAACAGGGGGAGAGACGGGTGTGTGAGGATCCAAACACAAATAAGGTCAGATATAATTATCATCCGATAACCAACACACCCTGTTTTTTCTTGTTTTATTTTACTTTTCATTTATTTTATTCCTCCACTAGGAGGTCGCATTATGTTTTCAACTTCTTCATAATTTTATCCATGTGATTTTTCAAGAAGTTCCTATTTTTAGGATTCATCCATTCGTACAGCAACTATGGCTATATTGATATTACAAGCCGCACCACTCAATTCTGATTTTCTTTTGGTCAGATCGGATTTGCAGGTCATGCAGTTGTAACATTGATCATCTCGTTACAGTGTGATCTGGTGGTGGGTGTGATATATACAGGGGTTGGACAATGAAACTGAAACCCTGACCAATTTAGAGTTGGAGGTTTCATGGCTAAATTTGAGCAGCCTGGTGGCTGATCTTCATTGACTGCTCTTACTGCTGAAATGTGCAGAGTGTGAAGGTTTAATTATCAGAGTAATAGAACAGTTTTGTTTAAAATGTTGCAGTGCACACAACATTATGGGTGACGCATCAGAGTTCAAAAGAGGACAAATTGTTGGTGCGCGTCTCGCTGGCGCATCTGTGACCAAGACAGCAAGTCTTTGTGATGTACCAAGAGCCGCGGTATCCAGTGTAACGTCAGCATATCACCAAGAAGGATGGACCACATCCAACAGGAGTAACTGTAGATGCAGGAGGAAGCTGCCTGAAAGGGATGTCCGGGTGCTAAAACATAAAATCACAGCTGCCCAACTCACTGCAGAATTAAATGTGCACCTCGACTCTCCTGTTTCCACCAGAACTGTTGGTCAGGAGCTCCACAGGGTCCGTGTACATGACCGGGCTGCTATAGACAAACCTACGGTCACCCGTGCTGATGCCTAACGTCGGTCTCAATGGTGCCAGCAGTGAAAATCTTGGGCTGTGGACAATGTGAAACTCTGATGAGTCCACCTTTACTGTCTTCATTGATAATGCATCACGTAGTGACCTGGCCACTATTCTGCAAGAAATAGTGAAGGGGAGTGAAGGCTGGCCCATGTAGTCGGATCTAATAAAAGAGCTACTGTAGATCAAACTGCTGAAGAAGTGAACTCTGTTTCTAATAGAATGGAGTCAGAACACACGGCGTGGCAGTTTGTTGTGTATGGAGCTGCGTAGATGCAGAGCGGTCAGGGTGCCCATGCTGGCCAGGTTCTCCAACAAAAGCTCCTACACTGGGCACATGAGCATCAGAACTGGACCACGGAGCGATGGAAGTGTTTGTGTGTGTTACCTGGAGAAGAGAGGGCACCAGGATGCACTATGTGATGAAGATGGGCAGATGGAGTCAGTGTGAGGCTCTGGGAGATGTTCTGCTGAGAAACCTCAGGTCCTCCTGTTCATGTGAATGTTACTCTGACACACCCCACCTCCCTAAACACTGTTAATGCAGGATAATGCGCCCTGACACACTGTCCTGTTCCTCCTGAGCAGTGTGTGTGCAAAGTGTTTGAGGTGTTGCATTCATGTAAATTCCTGACTTTTTTAGTGCAGTAACTGCAAATGCGTTAATCAATGTTTCGTAGGATTTATAAAGCGATTTCTCTCTGCGATTAATAAAGTTCATTGAATCTTGAATCATTGAATTTTTAACATAACCAGCAGATGAACTGATCAGTGTCTCGAATTGATACAAACAAGGGCAAGGTCATAGCAAGGTCAAAGGTTTTGAAGTGTAGTTTAGAAATGAACTAAACTCATTGGCGTTCTTTTAAGCTAGTTTTTTAAACACGGATGTATATTCTCGATTTGTAGGCTTCACCAAAAACCTTGCAGTTCCAGAAGAGCAGTGCAGTGCGTGGATCTGAAACAGGATTAAGGTCCACGACTGATGTCGGAGGAGCCGATGTGGACCGTGTGAGCGCCGTGGAGGGATCGGACCGGTACGGCCTTAAAGAAGAACTGATGCTGAATCAGGAAGGACAGTCTTCAGAAGAGGAAGTGGAGGAGGAATCTGCAGGGCCTGAGAATCACTCCATCCTTCCGTCGTCTGTTCTTGACAAAGCAGGTCTAATTGCTGAACATTTTATTGCCAGCACTCGCAGCAGGACCTCGGCACCAGACGAACTTCGGTCTCCTCAGCACACATACCAGGAAGGAACATCGAGCAAAAACACAACCGCGAACTTTACCCTCATGTCCCCAAAAGAGGAGACAACGTCTGGACCAGATCGACATGTCTGTAAGAGGAGAGACTCGATACTGTCCAAACAGGAACAGCTGTTAATCGATAAGGTCAGGAGCTACTACGAGAGTGCTGAGCAGCAGGACGCAGGTTTCAGCCTGAAGCGCAGGGAGAGTCTGGCGTACATCCCGAGCGGACTAGTGCGCACTTCTGTTAGCCACTTCAACAAATTCCCTCGCACTGACCGCTGGATTAAAGCTCCAAACATGGACACACCGCTAATGACATCATCACCCGCGAGTTCTGACATCAACACCAAACCTGATGAAGTCACACGGCACGGTACAGACGGCGACGTCTCGGTGAGCCACAAACCAGAAGAAATCTCAGACGGATGTTTCCGTTCATCAGCAGAAATGATTAAGGTTTGGGAGGAAATGGAGAAAGAGGTCACAAGGTCACAGAGAGATAATAAGTTTAGAGACGCTCCACGCTTCAGAGGAACAACTTCAGTTTCTCAGAGGTTCAGCAGGAACACGGAACATCAGGAACGAGAACCGACGGCCGCTGACGATCTCGGCACCATCACAGAGGAATCTCCAGCCAAGGTTAAACACTCTCACGCCTCTCATAAGTGTAATGATGTGTGTTTTAGGCTTAACGTAAACATTTTTCAGAATCAAGGTATAAAAAGTGTATTATTGTTATCTTGTTGTAATTCAGAGTAAAGAAGAAACCGAGTCAGGGGAAAATGCAGTCTTCAGTCTGACAAAGAAGTTTAACCAACACAAAGAGAGCAGAGAAACTTTGACTGCGTCGAGGAGGCGGGGCTCGGACACGACAACAACCGCGGCTAATAATATAAACCTACCGCTCTCAACAGGCGAGGAGACCAAGAGAACCCGCGCAGGTGAGAGTCACAGGCAGGAAGAACGTCACAGTGTTATAACCATGATTGTTATAGCGACTGGGGAGACGTGTGAAGCTTATTAACAAAACAAAACAAACTAAAATAAGATATTCATTAATCTCGTGTATGAACTCAGAACTCTGGTCACTCTGACCTCTTGTGGACTAACTTGGTATTACAGTACACAAAAGTGATTAAACAAAAGTGCAATTTATCACAAAAACAAAAATGTGCAAGAAAAAAGTTAAAAGTTTGGGAAAGACCTGAACAATATAGTAATACGAAACAAAAGATGAAAAAGACATCTGATTGGTTTCTGATTGGTTTTGAGATTTATAATAGCTTTTTGATTGTTTTTTTTTTCGGGACAAAAGATTTTTTTTTTTTAATATAAATTTGATTGTTTTTTGATACATTTTAATGGTTTTAGATTTTTTTTTTTTTTTTTTTAAAGACTTTGTAGATTTAATATTTTCTTATTTTGAGCGAGTTGGAGGTGATGGTTAAGAGCCAGTGATGCCCTATAGTTGAAGAAATCACAGTTGGTGCTTTTTAACACACGTGACTCAAAATAAATGTAAACACACAGTATTCTCTATCTACTCTTTTGTAGATTATTTTTTTAAAACTTTGTGTGCATGCACTAATGTTGAGTTGGACCAGTTGTTTGTGAAGTCTTAGAGTTTACAGTTTCTCTGCCAGTTCTTCTCCATGTGGGGCCGTGATGTAGACACCCAAAGGTCTGAGATTCTGAAAGTGCAGGTCGCTTTGTAACCGAGCTCATGTAGAGCGGCTTACTGGGACTCGCACACCTGCACAACTTCTGTTTCAGTGGTCAGATTGTCTAACTTGTGTGTCGGTTCACTTTTGTTTAGTATTTTTTTGTAAATGGTTAGTGAGACACACCAAGGTGTCAAAATGATCCGCTCTGGCTGTATAATTTATTTTAATTCACTTTTACAAAATTTAATTCAGTTTTATTTGTACAGAGCTTTTAACAACAATCATAACGTACATAATTTACCTAATGCACCGCTGTCTTCAGTTCTATATCAGAAGGGATTCTTCGTCTTTGTAGGGCTGCTTTCAGGGGACCAACAAAACACCACGAATCACTGCACACTGCTCTTCCTTCGTCCATTTTTGCTCGTACCACAGTTGCACAGCAGTGACTGGAGGGACAGGAGCCTCTAACGGAGAGCGCTGATTGGACAGTGCGGCCAATAGAGTATATATATATAAATAACGAGAGTGCGGATAGTTTTTGACTCACACTCGTGATATTCTACTTGTAAATAACAGTTGTTGAGAGACTGATAGATTTTTAATCATATGACTTTATACAATATATTTATTATAATCATATGGATTATATTCACTATGTACAGTATGTATTGTGTGTGTGTGTGTGTGTGTGTGTACAATTGCAATAGATCTGCACAATTTACATCCTGGGAAATGTATACAAAAACACAATAGAAATATAATAGAAATAAATGAACACACCATTAGCAGTACATTAGATGAAGAGCCAGGAACACACACACACACACACACAAGCTTGATTCCCAATAACCCAGTGTCTGATGTTGATAACAGAACGTTTTATCATTTTTATTTTTCAGGAAAACCAAACCTGGTGCTCTCCTTGACATCGTGTGTTCAGACCACACGGGATGCGACACACACTCCCTCCTCTAACAGTGGGACAGTTTTATCTCCACAGCACTCACACCTGAAAAGTCCTTTACATTCTGAGGGCTTCCCCTGGCCAGATGTGAACAAACTGCGTTCCAGATACCACGCGCTGGACGGTGCTGCTCAGACACAGCCGGCTCCTGCTGCACACACACTCTCTCCAGAGCTCGACGCGGACGACAGGGCGTCTCGGGTTCGGCGAGCCGGGTCTCCGGATCAGAAACTGCCTGTCTTTGCCTGGACCGATTTACAGAGCAAGAAGGTGACGAGTGACTACGGTGTCTCAGCCCAGGCCGCGCTACCCAACAACAGGACCGTTATCGTGCTGGAAAAAGTCACCACACACACCAGGCGGTCCCCGAGTCACGGTCAGGTTCAGTCCCCCACGTCTCTGGAGAAGACGTCCCCGGTGTCTGTGACCGAGCGCTGCCGGCTGTACGAGGACCTGGACGAGGCAGTGTTAAGAGCCGGGACAGACAACAAAAACAAGGACAGTAACACTGATAAATACAGCAACGACACACAGCCGGGTGTGGTCAGAAACCTCCGTGAGAAGTTCCTCGGTTTGAGCTAGAAGAGGGAGATGATGGGAGATGATGGGAGCGTTTGTCTTGATACAGAGTTACCAATATAATGTGTATCAGTCAGTGTTTAAGCCACCTGGTGCAGAGTCTACACATCTGGAACTGTACGGCAAATTATTACTTCATCTAAAACCGTCTATAACAGGCCTGTCCAGTCTTCTCCAGAAAGGGTGTGTGTGTGCCTGTCTGTGTGCGCGTGGCGTGCGTGTGTGTGCACGTGTTTGCGCAGGTTTTCATTCAAACCAAGCAGAAGTCACACCTGATATTCTACTGAAAGCCAAGAATGATTAATTATACAGGTGGACTCATATGTGACTACTGTTTGGAGGGAAAGCCTGCACATGCGCGCACACACACACACACTCCCTGGATTGGACAGCCCTGCTTTTTGTTTTCTCTCCAGGCAGACAGGGGGCGCACTCCAGAGCTCATTACACATATTAGCTGTAACTCTCACCTGCCGTCACGCCGCACTTCTGTGGATAAGATCGAATTAGAGACTGCTTCTTCTGAAGTGCTGTAAATCTCTTGATTTTACATCATTTCATCCTTATTAAACTATCAACTGAGACTTTGTGCCCTGAGGACAGAACATCCTTCATCATAAGAGCAGCGAGGAGGAGGAGGAGCTACAAGAGGGACAAGTTCACTGTAATGTAGATAATGGAACAATGAGATGGATTAATTACACCAGTGGTTAACTTCTAATTAACATAATGTACTTACTGTAAGATCTGAATGTAGTTCATGATAGTTTTATATTATACAGTACATCAGTAATTAATGTCTGTGTTTTGTTTAAGGTTTTTATCTTAACAACATCTAAACAATTTCATTTAATTCTATTTTTATTTTATTATTTTACCACTCACTGTAAAAAAACCACTGAATTTTATTTTATTATTATTATTATTATTATTATTATTAATAATAAATATATATTTAATTAATAATAATATATATAAATATATATTATTAATATAAAATATATTTATTTACTAAAATAAAATATAAATAAATTAAATTGTCAATTATAAAGAATAAAAAGTAGTAAATGTTAGAAAATCATTTAAAAAAATGCTAATGTCATCATCATGTATTATAATTTATGTGATATTTATTAAGCTCCTTAAAATGAATTCGTGCTTTATGCTTTAAATTTATATTGAAAATACAGATAAGATAAAGTAGTGTGTCTAAGTCTCTTCAACCAATTAGGTGTGGCCTCTGACCCGCCTCTTCAATCCAATAATCTCCACCCACTGTCAGGTATCAGGGGTAGCTCAGTGTCTGAGGTTTGGACTACAGTTCAGAAGGTCACAGGTTCAAATCCCACGACCACCAAGTTGCCACTGTTGGGCCCTTGAGCGAGGCCCTTAACCCTCAACTGCTCAGATGTATAATGAGAGAAAAATGTTAGTCGCTCTGGATAAGGGCGTCTGCCAAATGCCGTAATGTAATCTAGATTTCAGATGTGGCCTCTGACCCGCCTCTTTAATCCTGTCATCTCCGCCCACTATCAGGTGTGGCCTCTCTTACAACAACATTATAGATATGTGATACAGTTAAACAGTAATCATGTTCCACAAAGATCCAGACTATTGAACAGAAACAGTGCTTGGGGTATCGAGAGATGAACTCCACTAGTTTTAGAATCAATGCCTTAAATTAAGCAAACTATAAAGATTAGTGACTTTGCAGAATTAGCCATTTAAAGTACACTAGGTTAGTCTTATCTAAATTCAGTCTTGACTTTATATATATGTATCAGAAATCTTTTTATACATATTTCATCAATAAAAGACTACTTTTAAAAAAGTGTATATACACACACACACACACACTCTCTCTCTCGCCTCACACCCCCTCCTCCTCTCGGCTTCCGTGTTTTTTGTGTTTAAGTCAGGCAGTTATTAGCATGAGAGGAGGAAGACACCTGGATATTACTGTTTTATTGTGAATAATTATGAACAGTATTTTTGAGTCTCGATTTCAGCTGCGATGTTCAGATGGTCAGGTCAGAATTTGGCATGAACAACATGTATGCCTTGTATCAGTGGTTCAGGCTGGTTGTGGTGTGGTGTTGGGTAGATACTGTTTCTTGGTACACTTTGGGCCCCTTAGAACCACTTGAGCATGGTTTAAATCCCACAGTCTACCAGAGTATTGTTCATGACCGTGTCCATCACATTATGAGCACAGGATAACACACCATGTCACAAAGATAAAATCATCTCACACTGGTTTGTTACACATGACAGTGAGGTCACTGTACTCACACGACCTCCACAGTCACCTGGTCTCACTCCAATATAGAAAATAGTTTTGGGATGCGGTGGAACAGGAGAGTCGCATCACGGATTTTAAATTCAATTCTGATATTTTTCATCTACCCATGTATCAAAACCATGTTGGATTTTGGTGCAATTTATTGGGAATGGTACGGTTGTGATTTATTATGGTTTTTAATAGTAACGCATCAGATATTTAATGTTACGGTTGTTTCAACAGTTGTTTTGAAATGGTTTTGTAAAAGTGATATAAATAATATGATATAAATAATTGCTTTAACATGTGCGTAAAGTCTTACAGTACTAACCGCGTTCCTCCGTAACTGCTGCAGGAAACATGGGGAAATTCCACACTGACAGTAATAGGAGCTCAGAATCGCACTTCAATGATTCCATGGAAACTACCATGTACTGGAAGCCACATAGACACAACTCCCATAATGATTCAACAAATTTCTCTAATGTTGATGTATACAATCAAAAGGAAATTATTGAAGTTTGTATGAGATGTGAATGTGTGTGAATCAGAATGATCAGATCGTCCCTGATGAACGAGCCGAGTGTGACGGTGCTGAGGGAA
>JAQQZT010000021.1:73285-83481 GCA_030068275.1 Clarias platycephalus
ATTTAAAATGTAGTGAAGTACAATACTTTAAACAAAACATACTTAAGTAAAAGTAAAATTACATATTTTAAAAACTACTTTAAAAAGTATAAGTACACAAAAAATCTACTCAATTACAATAATGCGAGTAAATGTAATTCATTACTTTCCACCTCTGTCAGTAGGTCATTAGCTGTTATGGATGAGGGATCAGTATGTTATGAGATTAAACCCAGTAGTAAACAGACTTTCAGACTCGGTCCTTCAGTAAACTTCCAAACTGTGAGCTCTTTTAAAACAGACGCACTTCCTGGAACCCGAAGGCAAAAAGATACACTCTAGCTTTATCAAACAACCAGCAACAAATTAATGAGCTGGTGCTGTTTACTTGAAGTCATCCTTTGAATAAAGCTAAATTAACTAAACATAAAGCTGACCTTTGGCTTTAATAAATCCAACAGCATCTGCTTTTATTTCATAAACATTTGATTCTCAGGGAATATACCTCACACCTGTCTCTAAATTAAATAATAAATCCACACTTTATTATTATTGAAAGTTCCATCTTTTTAAATATCTAAATAAACTAAATGTTCCTGGTGCAGGTGTAGAGGCATCTAGTGATGAAAACTTCCACTAACTCTCCTGCAAAATCCAACTAGCTATTTAGTTAATTAATCTTCAGTTTGTACCTTTATACAGTTGCATGGCATAAGCCACATAGTATCAGCTAACTTTTATCACACTGCAGGGCTCTGCATTGTAAAAGGTTTTTTAGCAATTGGAATGTTTATGCAAAAAGGATGCAATAATTAACATGTGACAAGAATACTGTGGAAATATTATGTAGAGATGTTTATCCTATTTTGACAAATAGAACAGCTCGATTGAAGGCCTTAAGGGGGCGCCACTGGTCAAATCCCACCAAATTCCATGTGTTTAGGGTGCATACTGGTCTTTCTCTTGTAGCCTACTGTAACTAATAAAAGCCCACAGGTAGTGATTTCAAATTATGAATTTTTACTGATCGAGGTTATGAGAAATATCAAAGTTCAACTTTAAACCAAAGCCACAATTCTGATCATCCTGCATTAAAAAAATAGGTAAACCTCAAAGAACCAGCAGATTTCACAAGAACTATCATGCACACACACTTTGGCTCTTTTAATTGCAGAAGGATAACACACAGCAGTAGAGCAGGACAGATAAACATATCCATTGGTTGTCGATCTCTTCCTGCCCTAAATGTCCAACTCAGGGCTTGAACAGCACCGGGTGCATGGTGATGAATGTGTAGTTATATAGGCGTGGCAGACCCTGGTGCGTCGTACTGTTAAATGCATCCCAAGTGAAAGGAGGAAGACCACCCTCTGTGCTCGGACCATTCAGAGCCTCAGACTCAAACTGTTGAGCCATATGCAGGTCGGTCACCTAGATGAGTGTAGGGGGTAAGAGGGGCATGGGGGGCAGAATGACAGACTGTGAGTAGGAGACTGTTGAATGAACAGGAGTTTTATATAATCAGTATAGTAGCTGTGCATCAATAATGTAAAGGTAGTACCATTATTTCACCACCAGATGTCACTATGACATGATAGAAAATTCTCTCTGAATCTGCTTTATAACTTCAGTGTATTACTGTCACTGATTCAGCAGACCAAACATTACTGCTGCATAAAGACTTAATTATTATAATTAATGAAAAACTGTTATTATTTATACACTCTAACCTTGGTGTCATAACATCCTTCAGGAGTGGGGTTGGACTCCCGCAGGTCGCCACGACAGCAGATGGACTTACAGGCGTCACCCTTGGAGTAAGGATCTTTCTTATAGTCTATTAACAGAATAGAATTTCTATTTATCCACCACAGGAAACCATGTGCAAATGCTTACAGTGGTAATTATTATGGGATGTTTACCCACACTAAGATGTTGTAGGGTTACAGGGATGTCTATGGTAAGTAAACATGGATAAAGGATTCTAAACATATTCATATTATAATGTTTTATATGATTTTGTTTGACAAAAAACTATCTTTTTAAGAAGAGAATGTTCATACTTGCTCAGGAATAAAATGCAGAATAAGGGGTATAAAAGCAGACTGCAAGACATGTACATCTACAGAAAAAAGGAGCAAGCACGAAAGAGAGAGAAAGGAAGAAAAAGAGAGAGAACCATTGTATCTCAGGATGTGTTTGAGTGATGGCAGGTCGATGACAGATGCTTGATCCCGGCGGAAGATCTTGGCTCGAGGACAGAGTTGGTAGGAGAAATCCTCTCCGTACTCGATCCACATCTGCTCATAACCACTTAGAGCATAGATCTTCTGGTGGAATGGCACATTGTAGGATGGCCAGTAACCTGCAGGACATTGTTTATTACAAACACAACATTATTATAAAAATACACCAACACAATGTCAAAATTCTTTTTTATTACTCTCAAGACACTGAGCTAGTTGAAATGGGCTTTTCCCAACCAGCTATATGTAACCACTCATATTTTAGAATCCTGTACCCATTCCCATTAAGAGCTTCTCCACCATTTTTCCAGACCTCCCTTTCCCTAGCCACCTCTTCAAGCTCACACTCAGGGAGTCTCAGGTGCTTGCAGGCCAGATTAGAGATGTAATCTCTCCTTCCAGTCCTGCACTGTCTGCACTGGGGTCTCCTCCCTGTCGGACATGCCTGAAACACCTCCCTAGGTACTGTAGGTGTCTAGGAGGCATCCTTACCACCTACTTGAACCACCTCAGCAGCTCTACCTTGAGTTCCACCCAGATGTCGGAGAGCCTAAGCTTGTTTCACAGGCTGTGCCCAGCCACCATGCAGAGAAACCTCATTTCTGCTGCTTGTATCCAAATCTCAATCTTTCCATCACTACACAGAATTCCTGACCATCGGTAAAGTTTGGAACAAAGATTGACCAGAAAATTAGAAAACTTTGCCTTTGGTCTCAGCTATCTCTTCACGGCAATGGATTGGTATACTACTGATGCTGTACTGATCTGTCGGTCAATCTTTTGCTCCAATTTACAATTTCATTTGTGATTAAGCACTGGGGAAAAAGAAAAAGAAAAACTCCTCCACTTGAGGAAGGATCTCACTTCCAACCTGAAGAGGACAATCCACCCTTTTCTAACTGGAAACTAGGGCCTCAGATTTGGAGGTGCTGACCCTCATTCCACATCAGAATTCCATAATCTTTTCCATTTGAGCGTCCTTTAAACTTCCTGCTTCCCATTTAAACATATTTTTGTTTTAGTATGCTGTAACCCTTCATGCTAAGGTCTTTACTGAGCATTTTCACCTTAGTATTCTGTAACCTTTCCCATTCTACCATGACACGTCCCTCTTTGTTTATGCACACCTCCCCACTCTGGCCTTTCCGGATACATATTTTAGATTAAGCATGTTGAAGTAGAGGAGTATGTTCACTAAATGATCACAGGCATATCCTGACATTGATTTTATGCTTTACTTTCGTAGTTAAATGGTGGCTCATTCGATTAAGGCTGTGGGTTACTGATCGGAAGGTCGGGGGTTCGAACTCCAGCATCGTCAAGTTGCCACTGTTGAGCCCTTGAGCAAGGCCCTTAACCCTATCTGCTCCAGGGGCGCTGTAAGCTGGCTGACCCTGCGCTCTGACCCCAGTTTCCCAATTGAGATATGCGAAAAAGGAATTTCACTGTGCTGTAAAAAAAAAAAAAAAAAAAAAAAGTACATGTGACAAATAATTGAATATTCTATTCTATTCTTCTATTAAATGGAACCTCACCAAAGCGCAAAGCCTCCGTTTGATCTGAATATTCCACCAGTCCTGGAATCTGCTCCACTACGGTCAGAGCACCATCATCAAGTCTCGAGCCCAGGGATACTTTACTCACATCCACCACCATGTACTGATTATTATACGTCCCTGAGGGAACAGTGACCGTGAATTTCAGTGACAGGACATTCAGGCATCATGGTACTGATGGTAGTCAGACAGTGTGGAATGTGAGATAATGACAGACAGACAGAAAAACAGACCATTAAGTCCGACAGCATGTTTAACCTCGACAAAATAAAAGTTATTGTACATATTAGAACATTTCCATTAGTCTTTCCTTATATTTAGTGTCCACCTGTGTGTGGAAATCTACACTCATATCTACTCAGCTTTGAATTTGTCTATCTGCTCATCTGTCTTTCAGATATCTACCAGTCTGTCCACCTCCTCACATAACACTCTATCTAGCAACCAGTCTGTTTAAGTACAATGCCATTAAAAAAGTATTTCTTCTGGGGGTTTTTTTGGCATATTTGTCAGACTTAAATGATCGAGATCTTTAAACAAATTGTAATATTACACAAAAATAACCAGAGTACATACAAAATGCATTTTTTAATTGACAGTTTCATTTATTAAGGGAAAAAAGTTGTCCCATTCTGCCTGGCCCTATGCGAAAAAGTAATTGCAAAGCCCCAGACCACCACACTACCACCACCATGTGTGACTGTTGGTATGAGGTACTTTTTATGAATTGCTGTGTTGGTTTTACACCAGATAAAAGTTTAACTGTTGTCTCATTAGTCCACAGAATATTTCCCCAAAAATCTTTGGAATAATCAAGATAGTTTTTGGCGAATGTGAGATGAACCATTCTGTTCTTTTTGGTCAGCAGTGGATCTAACCTTGGACCTCTCCCATGGATGACATTTTTGACCGAAGTCTCTTTCTTATTGTTGAATCATAAACGTTGAGCTTAACTGAAGCAAGTGAGGCCTGCAGGTCTTTAGCTATAGTTCTGGATTCTTTTACGAGCACCTGGGTGAGGCGTCGTTGTGCTCTTTGACTAATTTTGGTAGGCCGCCGCTCTTGGAAAGGTTCACCACTGTTCCAAGTTTTCTCCATGAGTGGATAATGTCTCTCACTGTGGTTCACTGAAGCCCTAAAGCCTTTGAAATACAGTAGCTTTGTAACCCTTTCCAGACTAATACATGTCAATTACTTTGTTTCTCATCTGGTCCTGAATTATTTTAGATTGTGTTGCTTTTTAAAATCTTTTAGCATGCTTCATTTTCTTAGACAGGTTCTATTTAAGTGATTTCTGGCAGTAATCTGGACTTTGTGTGGCAGGTGAAATTTAACTCAGCTTTCCAAAAATCTCAGTTTATTCATGATTTAGCAAGAGTGGGGTCAGGGGTTATGAAGGGGATGCAATTACTTTTTCACGTAAGGCCAGGTAGGTTTGGAGCTTGTTTTCCCTTAATAAATTATATCATTTAAAAATGTGCATTTGTATTTACTCGGGATATATTTGTGTAATATTGAATTTGTTAGATGATTTCAATCATTTAAGTGAGAGAAATATGCAAAAATGTAAAAAAATAAATAAATAAAATAAAAAAGTAAGGCAAATAGTTTTTACACCATTGTATCTGTATATTTCTATAGACATTTATCTGCATCTGTCGATCCATCTATCTAGCTATTTGAGCCAGTGTGTTTCTCTTCATCTAACCATCTCTGTTGCCCCTCTCCCTGTCACTCTGTCTCTCTCTCCTTTCCCACCCACTGCAGTATTAAGACAGAATCAACACTAGACCTGACTACACATGACCCCCATGGCCCCTATGACCCCCATGACCCCTAGCTCATGTGTGAGCATGTGTTTCCTGACCAGAGTTGAAGCGGGAGAATATCTCTGCCCACTCTTGGCCAGTGTGTGCGAGGGCGTGGGCTAGCCGGACTCTTTGCCAGGAGAACAGGCTGGAGGGAGTGACCAACTGGTACAGCGACTGGTTAAAGACATTGTTGGTAGTCTGAGTCATCATCAGTCCACTGCCCAACAGGTAGAAGTCATCCAGAGACACCAGGAAACCTGTGTCACATCACACACACATCAGACTTGCATACAAAGACAACTTTGTGTGTGTGTGTGTGTATATATATATATATGTTAATGCATACACACACCAGGGTAGCTGCTGAAGGAGAGTTTCCCAGTAGCAGTGTGTGGTTCCTGCACTTTAAAGTCCCAGTGTTTGAAGATTCGCATGGTGGCTGCGTAAACGTACCAGCTGGAGTGACCAAACAACAGGTTCTCATAACCTGGTAACATCTGCACAAACCCACACACACACACACACTTCAGTAATAAAAAATAAAATAAAAAAACCTATTTTAATACGATTGAAGCACATGATATTTTGGGGACACAGCAGTTCTATGTACACAGCACACACCTTGATGAGAGGTTCTGAGTAGGAGCCTTAAGGAAAGGGTGGAACTGTGGAAGAAGCCTCACTGTGAACATGGTGGTCCTTTGTATAGAGCTCATGTGGCTTGGCAAAGGGAAGCGGTTCTACTGTATGTATGGAGCATGTACCTCAGTGCAGGGGAGCGGTTCTATGTACTGAGCGTGGTGAGGTGTACCTCAGTGAGTGGAAGTGGTTATGTGTATGGATGATGGTGTACCTTGATGAGGGCAGAACAGTGGCCCATTGGTGGCTCTTTAAAACCCTTAAGTGAAGGTTTGGCATCAGGAACCAACATTTGTATCAAATCCAATAAATCTCCAACTGCATTCAGGAGCTGCACATCAAAGCGTGTCAGGGGCTACACACACACACACACACACACACACACAGGGTGTTAATTATTAAGATATTAACCTGCCCAGTGTTTATACATATTGTTACACTCCAACTTTACCTGATGCTGTGATGTGGCCAGATGTTGTGATGTGATACTCAATGACTTTTTTTCTTTTACCTTTTTTCCCGAGCTTTTGGCCCATTCGGCTGCTCCGGCCTGCAGTCCGTCCAGCTGAGACAGGATGAAGCCTGTGTGAGCCCACAGGGGATCAGACGTCTTATTTAGCTTCACCTGCTCGCGAGACCAGGCACTCTGCTTACTGACACACACACACACACACAATCACACAATCACAAAACAGTAAATAACAGAATATTAGTGACAAATGGAAGAAACCCCAACCGGGGTGTGTTAGTGTGTTTGGAAGCTCATAACAGACGGACGGCTCCTCAGCACAGACTCTACACATCATGGCGTACACGTGTATCATTAGGAGAAGAATCACTTACGACATGAAGGTCTTGACGGCCTGCAGGACTTTGGGTTTGGTAATGAGCTGAGGATACATGTTAGTGTAGTGATCGTTCATCTGCCTGTAGAACACACAGACATCCGCTCACACACACTCACAGATATGTACTAAATTATAATAATAATAATAACAACAGGCTGTTAAAAGTGATTAGATTTATTATTATTATTATTATTATTATTATTATTAATAACAACAACAACTATAATAATAATAATCTAAATATAAAAATATGTTTGGAGATTTAGCACATTTGCAAACAATTTAGACTTTTAACCCATTTTATGGAGAAAATCTGCTGAATAAAATGTCTGCGTTTAAACACTATAGTCTACTTCACTTCTGATTGACCTCAAAGGGTTTACAGAACTGATATGGAAGTATAACAGGGCCAAAACTCCTCAAAGGAAAATTAACAAAAACTCTAAGTAGTAGACTGCACAGGGAACAGGACGGACACACAAATTTAGGAAGCCCAAATTTAGAATAAAGTTCGAAAAAAATAATGAAGATGCTATTTTTAACAATTTAATACATTTTCAGACAGAAATTTAGTAAGTTTCAGGTTTTAGTAAATTTTGTATTTTTTTTTTATTTTAAATGCTTGAATTACGTTTTCATTAGAAATCTACAACCACAATAAACTGCAGTGCCGAACAATTCAATCATTATAAATGCTGTAAGATTCAAACTGTAAAACATCTTTTATTGTGAGAAGGTTTTGTTCATGTAATTCCACATGCTGTTCTGCTCTGAGTTGTTGTCACAGTTACACTTCCACAGACTGGAGGACAAACTGAACGTCTGTAGATACATATTGCAATACCGCCACTGGACACTAGATGTCTCTGTCGCCCAGTCTACAGTGAAACCCACTTCTTGTACTGGTTAGAACTGAAGTCTTCATCTGAGCCCAGTTCAGTGTTATTGTCATAGCTGTGACTCAGTGCTTTCTTCATGTTTGTAGCCTCTCAGAGTATCTTATGTGCTCCTAAGGACCCTTCAGCACAGCTGTGTGTGGTTCAGGCTTAACACCTATTTTTTGAAGCTCAACATTTATAGCAAGTCTAGACTAGTTCTGATATTCTCATACATGTTTTTTTAAAATGACATTCGCAGTATTTGGACTGTTACATTTAAGCTAGGATGGTTTTCTGGATCATCACTAACCTCCATGCCTGACATCTCTAGTCCTACCTTTTGACTGATATTCATGCCTGAAATACTCTTAAAAATATATTCTGAACAGAAGGATGTGATTAAGCCAAACCTATTTCAGACATTACTGTGACCTAATCAGTTGATCCACAGATTACAATAATAATTCCATATAAATTCCAGATTAGTTCTGCACTGGTCCTCTAGTTGCACTTAAACAGGACGTCTCCTGCACCAGGGATCCATCATTTTCAGGGATTAGTTACATGGCTCTCACCGTGCGGTCAGGAACCCTTCCAGATATCCCGCCAGGAAGAAGGTTTTGTCGTCAGCCCTTGGGGTTTGTCCATACCCGGCTCTGATCTCCAGCACGCCCCATCCCGTCTCTGAGAACGAGTCGTTATAGAACCCGTAGGCATCTCCTGTGTCCTCCAGAACCCCGTCCTTCAGAAGCACCGTCTTACTGCTCGGGTCCCAGTACACGGTGGCCTTATGCACAGCTGCGGAGGGAGACGAGAGAGCGATGCAGATATGATCCTGTGGTCACTTTACACTGATAGTTAGTTACAAGCAAACAGACTTCTATGGGGCAAATTTGAGCTTACTTTATTATTCCTATCCAAAAGTAGCTACTTAAACGATGTACAACATGGTCTAGTCTTGCTGTCCCAATCATACACTCCATCCAGGCCAGACAGGACACTTCTGTTTTTCCATCCTAACTTATTCACCACCATTTTAGGAAGCTGATAACGTTTCTAGTGGCCTGGTTTCTAATTTCCTGTTTCAAACTGCCAAGGAACTTCTGCTTTCGCCTCTGGAATCATAAAAGACTCCCAGATCTGTGCAGCGATAACATGTAGTCTGTGGCCCTTAATATAAAGCAGTGTTTCTTAATTAACTTCTGGAGGACCACGGCCTGCATTCTCAGCCATCAGCACACCTGATTTAACTAATCAACAGCCTTTGATTCATTCAAGTGGGTATGGTAGAGTAGGAAAAACAATATACATCAGGATTATATATATTATATGCAATCCGCTTTTATATATATATATATATATGAAACCGTTTTTCTTACACGACCAAGGTTGAGAACACGGATACTGTACAAAGGAACATGATAAATATAAACTTTTTTAGTAAACCTGGGACATTCTCCTGTTTAATGTAAAATCAATGCAGTGAAATTAACTGATAAAGGGAAAATACTTAAGCAACACATTGCTGGAGTTTGAATAGAGATCTGCAACAGTGCACTCTAGTGTGTGTGTGTGTGTGTGTGTGTGTGTGTTGCAGATAGAGTGGATCAGGTAAAGCTGTTATGTTGTTAATATTAACTATGGTCCTTGCTGAATGATAGGGGAACATGAACACGCCCGGTGTATGCAAATGAAAACCTCTTATAGAACAGTCTCTCACTAAACACACACACACACACACACACGGCTGGGGAGAGAGAGAGAGAGAGAGACACACACACACAGGAGTTAAGTGTGAGTGAAAGAGAGATAAGTAAAGTGTAGTTAAACTTACACTCGGCTCGCAGTGCAGTCACAGCACACAGCAGTGTGAACACACACACTTCGCCCCCAGACATGGTTGTGTTGCAGGAGAGGAACAGAAGTGAAACTCTTACAGGCAAAATTCCCTGTGTGTGTGTGAGTGTGTGTGAGACCTCCTCCTGGGCGTGGTTTAAGTTTTAAGTTATATTCAGAGTGTTTTTCATTGTGCTGAACTCATTATGAGGAAATACACTACCAGTCAAAAGTTTGTACACCCCTTCTAACTCCATGGTCATTCCTGATGTTTATTTCTCTCTACACGATACTGAAGGCATTTATCTAAAATACACAATAATCTTCTTTGAACAGTTGATATTGAGATGTATATCTGCTACTTCTGCTCTGTAAAGCTTCATAACGACTCTAATCTGAGGTG
>JAQQZT010000021.1:163880-174463 GCA_030068275.1 Clarias platycephalus
TTTTCTCTCCCAACGTCGCCGTATTACAAGAATTTTTAAAACAAGAAGATTAATGTCTAATATAGCAAAATGGTCCATATTAAAAGGAGGCACCTGAAATAAAAAGACAAGGGCTTTCATATCCAGTTCCCGACACACTGCCCCCACAGGTTAAACACACAAACTGCAGTTTGGGCTGCAGGCTGGCGTTAGACAGACAAACGAACGGCAGTGTAGAAGTCAATCGAGCGCCGCTACAAAACGCAACATAAACGTCTAGGATGTTCAGAGCACAGGTGTGTGTGTGTTCACGGCCTCGGTAGATGATGGGAGTAGACAGAAGGTTTAGTGTTCTTTTGTACAACAGAACACTGACTCTGCTTTAGTCTCAGTTCTGACGTGTTGATCCTCAGAGAGATTATAATGGTGCACAGTGAGGCGGTGTGTGTGTGTGTGTGTGTGTGTGTGTGTGTGAGGTTCTCCTGGGTGGATCTGAACGCCAAGCTGGAGGAGGGACGATGCAAATTAGATACTTTTATGATGTCATAAATGAAGAAAAATGACTGGTTTCTACACTAATGGAAAAGATTATATGTATAAAAGGAGTGTATGCTTTTTCTTATAGTGTGTTTTTTGCCTCTCTCTCACAAACACGCGCACACACACACACACACACACACACACACACTGGCGACCCATGTGAATGTCCTGAAATGATCACTAACTAAACTCTTCATCACACTGCTGTACACACTGCATCCTCTGTTTGTCTTTATTTAAGAGTCCAGTCGTCTCGTGTTGTCGTTTCCCTCATATACAGTTCAGTCCACAGTGAGATGGAACAGTGTCCCTCCAGCACCGAGTACATACACACAACACACACTAACAGGAACTAACCAGATAATTAACACACCTGATTAACTGACTGTCCAAGACAAACCAAATCGACACCATAAATTAACACAACTATATAAATACTGTACAAAAGGCAACACAAAGTCAACATAAAGTGGACGTGAAAATGTGCAAACAAGAGCAGCAACACAATGCAGTATACTGTGATAAACTGTGATATACTGTGATATACTGTGATAAACTGTGATAAACTGTGATATACTGTGATAAACTGTGATATACTGTGATATACTGTGATATACTGTGATATACTGTGATATACTGTGATAAACTGTGATATACTGTGATATACTGTGATAAACTGTGATATACTGTGATAGTGAGATGAGGTAGTGCAAGTTAATGACATGATGGATTAAAAACAGTAAACATTTCTGGTAAAAAGTAACAGCAGAGTTGAGAAAGGATGTGAAATGAAGAATCCTGATGAATCCTGTCACAGTAATAACATAATATAGTGAATATGACAGATACAGAGTGGAAAAACATCTCTCTCTGTCTCTCCCTCTCTCTCTCTGTCCGTTTATCTCCCTCTCTCTCCCTCTCTCTCTGTCTCTCTCTCTCTCTCCCTCTCTCTGTCCGTTTATCTCCCTCTCTCTCCCTCTCCCTCTCTCTCTGTCTCTCTCTCCGTCTCACCCCCCCCTCTCCCCCCTCTCTCTCTCTGTAGTTGGCCCGTATCATGGCCGTTCTTCAGCAGCGCCCCAAAACCCCCACATCTTTCCCAGGTGAGGTGAAATCAGTGACACGATCACACACAGATCTATTTTTATTATTAAGAAGTCAACACTTTAGTTCTGTAGTTTATTTACGTATAGATCAGTAACTCGTGTTAACTTTATATCCTCTAGTCTGCAGTATTAGTCCACTGCTGTTCCTGTAACACTGTGTGGAGTTTAAACTCCTGATGTTAACGAGGTTTAGAGTGTTTAGCGACACACTTATCCAAAGAAGAATAGGAAGCGTTTCCTCATACAGGCCCCTGTTCCCTCTGTTCCCCCCCTGTAGGGTTTGTTCCGGGGGCGGAGCCTGAGTCACTGATGGGAGGAGTTAAAGAAGTGGGAGGAGCTCAGCCTCAGTTTAAATGGATGATGGAGGCAGCGCATCCGCTGTCCCCCTCACCTCCTGATCCAATCATGATGAAGAATGGTACGACACACACACACACACACACACGAGTAAACTGGTGTACATAAACACTGTGTGTGTGTGTGTGTGTGTGTGTGTGCAGGTCTCTTACCGGGTCCGATGAAGCTCAGAGGCGACTCCTCGTACCCCCACTATGACCTGGTGGAGAATGTGGGCGTGGCCTCTCCGAATCTCATCGACAACTGGCACAGGAGCCCTGGTGCCAAATTAGGCTCCGCCCCTAACCCTCCCACCTGGCCCCCAGGTATAATGATGCAGTGGTGTGTGTGTGTGTGTGTATTCAGTGATGTTCTCACTCATCTGCGTACATGTCTGACTCTGAGTGTGTGTGTGTCACTGTGTCACTGTGTGTGTGTGTGTGTGTGTCAGAGTTTCAGCCCGGTGTTCCCTGGAAAGGTGTTCAGAGCCCCGAGCCTGACCCGAACCCCTACAGTGGAATTCTGGGAGAGAACACACTCTCTGATACTGAACACCACTTACTGCAGGATCACACAGGTACACACACACACATATGCTAATGAAGGGGGCGTGGCCCCATTAGACCTCACAGTGACTCCTGATGTAGATTAAGATGATTGACTCTCAGTCTGTTTGTTGTTGTTATTAGAGCTGAACACCACCGTACTGCCTTCACCTGCTGCCTGGCCTTACTGTCCCTCCGACACACACAACTCAGGTAACACACACACACACACACACACACACACACACACACACACAGAGTGTGCGCTGTAACACAAACCCTCCTCTGATGTTCATAGCTAAGTTCCCAGCTCCGCCCACCAGCTGGCCCCCGGAGCCAATCGGACACAGGACCAATCGAAACAGCTCCCAGATGCCCCGCCCACCTCCAGGCCTGACCCATCAGAAACAGTCTCCGTGGTTAGGGGTGGGGCCTCACGTACCCAGAGGGTGGAGCTCAGAGAGCCAGGAGTCACCTTTTGGTACAGGTACTGTTTCAGACCTCACCCTCCACCAGTGATGATGAGGATGATGATGAAGAACACTGGCACTCAGTCACATTTGTTTATTTTATTTATATTGTGGTGTTTCAGAGAGCTCATGGAGTGGAGGAGCATCTACTGGAAGTTCATGGCTACTGCTGAGTAACCTCACACCACAGGTAATGACGAGTGTGTGTGTGTGTGTGTGTGTGTTTATAGATGAATCAGGAACTCTGGAGTGTTGAGGTGTTGGATAAACCCACAGAGCATTGATCTTTACACTGACTATAAGGAGTGTCTCTGTGGATCTGTGACAGTTTAGGAGTGTTCCTTGCAAGCTTCGGCTAGAGTCGTGACTGTTGTGTGTGTGTGTGTGTGTGTGTGTGTGTGTGTGTGTGTGTGTGTGGTTGTTTTGGTTCTCCTGGTGGTGAGGAACATGTGGTGGTGAGACCTGGAATCATCAGGTAGAGTTTGACCCTGTTTCTCCATGAAGAACCTGTGTCGGTTTGAAGGACCTCCAGATGTTTTTCTTTACCTGCCACCTCATTCTGCTCCACATAAAGGTGGTACAGGATGAATCTTCAGGGGAAGCTCACATTTCTTCACAGTGTGGACCTTCTCCTTAATCAGTGACCTGATAAGTGTTTCCTTATCAGAAACCGGACATGGAGCTGGTGTTAGGAGGCACCTGTTAGTACCTGATCCAGAGTTTAAATGTACCGTGTGTTAGGTGGGTTCCTTTTCCGAGGGTGTAGGGTCGGTGTCTGATCGAGGCGTGATATTAGATCTCCAGGGGTCAGGTGGTTTAAATATGGACCACTGATGAAGACTTTTCAAACTCTGAAGCCTGTGACAGAACATTTGGATGGAGCTCAGGTAAACTAGAGAACATCCAGAACTGATTAAACTCTCAGGCATTCTGGATCCAGAGTCTTTTCTGGACCATGAGGAGTCACTGGGATCTGCAGGTTCCTCGTCCAGGTGGAAAGTCGCTGGTGGAATCAGGGTTAATACGACCACTCAGGGTCAACCAACCTTCATCTCCTTATGATACTATTAGTTTTACAGTATTTATTTACTCCATAATGGAGAAACACTTTCTCAATAAATCTCACAAATATACGTTCTGTTTTGTGTGTGTGTGTGTGTGTAGATCAACAGCTCCACCCTAAAGACCATCTGCCTGCAGCACGGCCCACTGATGACCTTTAACCTCAGCTTGGCTCAGGGCAGCGCTCTGATTCGCTACCGCAGCCCGGAGGAGGCGGCCAAGGCCCAGAGCGCGCTGCACATGTACACCTCATCACCATCACCCTCCTCATTACATCATTCCTCTGGTCTTTAATTACAGTAGTGACATCATCGTCTCTCTGTCTCTGTCTGTAGGTGTGTCCTGGGTAACACCACCATCCTGGCGGAGTTCGTGAGTGAGGAGGACGTGGCCCGTTACTTCACACATTCCCAGAGCAGAGAGACAGACGGGGAGACGGACAGAGAGACGGAGAGTGAGACAGGCGGAGGAGGAGTGGGAGGGGGAGGAGGAGTGGGAGGGGGAGGAGGAGGAGCGGGGGAGGTGAAGCTCGGCTGGGAGAACCTGGACGGAGCTGGACTCTCCCTGTTTAACCAGTGGAGCCACGCCCAGGAGCCTGGGGTCTGGGGAGGGGCGGCGCCTGGTTACCATGGCAACAACCTCTGGGGTTCTCCTCAGGTGGAGGACAGGGGGCCGGGCTTGTTACCGGGCAACCTGTTAGGGGGTGGGGCTGACAATCTGTGATGAGCGAGAGAGAGAGCTGAGTGATCATGTTTAAACACACACACACACACACTGATGTAAAAGGTCTGAAGGTTTCTGTATGAACACTGGACTCGGTTCTCTTTGAGTTCACACAGGCAGTGATGTCATCACCTCACGGCGTCTGATTGGCTGTAGATCAGAACCAGACAGCGTGTGTGTGTGTGTGTGTGTGTGTGTGTGTGTGTGTGTGTGTGTGCGGCCCGTTAGTCAGTGTGGATGTATAAAATGTGTTTTAGAGTTTCAGCTCCACTACTGATGAATCTCTCACTATAATAACGCATTAAGACTTTTATAATTTTGTACTGAACGCTTTATAAACTATAAGTTATTAAGAGTTTAACAGGACTAGAGGTCACATGGTTCCTCCTGTATAACGCTAACCTCTATAAACTCATCATATATTAACATTTATTCATCATAAATCCTCTATACTGACTTTATTATTATTTTTATTATTATTATTGGTTTAATAAGAGATTATGCTAATCACTTTACCTAGCCCCGCCCACTCAGCTCCACAATCATGACTCCGCCTCTTTTCTCTATTTAAATCCAGTTGGTTTCTGTAATGATGTCACTGCCGGTGTGAACACGACCCTTCATTCATACACCTGTTAGCCCCGCCCACTGCACCTAATCACTCTGATAGGCTTCACACTGACTCCGCCTACTACAGGTCTGACCCTCATCAGCCAGAAGAGTAGATCTGGCACACTTCACAGAGTGTGTGTGTGTGTGTGTGTGTGTGAGAGAGAGACAAGGCCTGTGTGTATAGTTTAATATGCATGTGTGCACTTTACTGTTCTGTGTGTGTGTGTGTGTGTGGCCGCTTTACAAAGAGTGTATGTTATAAGTTGTATGTACTATGTACTCTACACACTGCTGTTTTCTGCTCCATGCTCTCTGTGTGTGTGTGTGTGTGTGTGTGTGTGTGTGTGTGTGTGTGTGTGTGTGTTTAGTGTACATCCATGTAGCCTTTTTTTAATCTGCAATAAGAACATTTTAATTACACAACTGTTTGACAGCATTTTCCTGAGGTTCACACACACGTGTTTAAACAGAGGTGATGTAATTGTTCATGTATATCTGTGTGTGTGTGTGTGTGTGTGTGTGTGCGCGCTGTATGGAGTTTTTACAGAAGAGTTATTTAATAATAGACACACAGTGTAATAAACACTCAGACTTTTGCTTGAATTTTTTTTCTGATGTTCTGATTCTTTTTTATTATAATGTAATTTTGTTGTTTGTAGAAAATTAAAAATACCTTAAATATAAAAGGCCAGAAGACAGAGATTATAATATAGAGTAGATGAAGAAACTAGGACAGGGCTGAGGAGGAGGACGGTATAGACAGGTAGTGAAGGAGCAGGAAAGAAGAACCCGACTGTCGCACATCTATAGAACACTGATGAAGAAAACTCAGGTCCATCAGCTTGATATGATGAACACAGAGTGATTAGAGCTGTTTCAGTCTGAGTTTCTGTTTTACATTCTCATTGCAATGTGGCTGAAGATCAGGATCTATTGGCACCCTTCAGGGAAATGTTTGCAAATGGTTATAAAATTAGAAACCATAGTGTGTGAAGCGAACATGCTGTATTATCGCTGGAGTCAGGGATCGGCTCAGGAGGTGGTGAGTAAGATGAAAGAGTTAAATGCCTGTTCAAAATCTTGGAGTCTTTTTCTTTGTTTTTTTGGCATTATTAGCACATTATTAACCTCCTGTTGGATTTCTGCTCTTTCTAGTAAAAGAGTACTATGTATTTTATATATTTATTTACATTTTATAATGACCTTAGTTACAATTAATAACTAACTGTACTCACTACAGTACAATCCCCAACTGTTTGATTTTCACTACAGAGGCAAATGCTCTACTAATGGCCTTGAAGTTCCTCATCTCGAAAGGATTTCTTAATGATAACGGACTTAAAATCATGTCTTTAAGCTTTAGAAAATATAAAAACATCCAACAATCGCGGGAATCCTAATTAAGATACCCGGACATTCTGGAATCCAAGGTACTAAGCAGGCAGGTAAAATTGCCAAAGTAGCATTATCTAAAAAAACACAATTCAATACTTTATACCTTTACACATCATAAATAAACAACAATCAGAATGAGATCAATGGGCAAATAAACTACATGAAATAAATTCTGATGTTGGAACAAAACACATTTCTTTTTAATAATTTTTGGGAAGAAGTAATTCATACAAGATGTAGAGCTTACACAGAAATGTTTACTCTCAAGAGAATATTCACCAAAACGTTTAAACAGAATTTAATTTGACTGTAATTCTTCGACTCCTGCTGACGCCTTTGAAAAAACGTAAAGTAAATACAAATTTAGTTTTAAAGTTCTTAGACAAAACTAATCTTAAACATCTTATCTAGTTTTAATACTGAATAAATAAAATTCAATTGAAAATGCATTCATTCTTCATTCAGACACTCACACTTATCCTCACACAACCGCCACCAACTCTGCGTATCTACAGCACTTACTGCGTTTTTAAATGTTGTTTTCCAAATTTATGAACCTGAGGTCAAAACTGAAAAATGTAATAAATTGAGCAAAGTTACTTGTGAAATTCTTGTGTGCCAACATTCATAATCACCGTCATTTCACCTACCAACGTGTCCGAACATTCGACACATGTCAAAAGGTTTCAACTTTATTCATCATTCATCAACCACATAGAGGAGTTATTTTCCTAATAGAGGTGGAATGTACAGTATATAATCTACAATCACATGATGAATTGTGCTGCAGGGGCATTATAGATCAGAGCAAGAGCGGGAAAACACAGCTCTTTCCTCATCAATTTCCTCGTCTCCTTCCTCCTGTGCTTCGGCTCTTCTCGGAGAAAGTTCTGAAAGGTCTCTGCATTGTGAAAGAGAGAGACAGAGACTAACCTTTATGTGCTCCTTATTAGCAACTGTGGTAAAGAAAACACACATACAAATTCAAATTTTATTTGTCACATACACAGTCATACACAGTATTTATATGGAGTGAAATACTTATACAACTGCTGATGACCTCAAGATTCAAAAGGAAAGTTTTAGATGTGAAAATAAGAGAAATTACAAATTAGAAATATAAGAAATATGTAAATAAACTTTAGATGTAAAGGACTTTACATAATGTACAAGCAATAAAAAATGTGAAAATAAAATACTGGAATAAAATAGAATAAAAAAAATGTAATCTAAAATATATATAATAAAATAAAATATAAAAAATAATAAAATGAAATATAGAAGAGCTGAAATGTAATGTAGTGTAAAACTGTGTCCAGTTATGGGCAAGACAAAGTGCGGATGTGCAGAATATTGTGCAAGGTTGCAGTTCGAAGTTCACAGTACACTGGTGTGCAAAATGTGCACATGTACTGTATAATGGTTCAGTTTTGTTGTTATGTAAGTGTTTACATTTCTGCCCTTTAGTGAGGGTTGCCTCACTATTAATGCTAACACCCATGGAAATGTTGGGTTTTACACTTGAGCTGTTGATGCTGGGTGCATTGTTCATCACTAATCTCATATACATAGCTCCAGCATCCCGGGGTTCTCCCGCTGGCTTACCAGTATCAAGTAAAATGTATTTACTAAAGATGAACATATTAAACACTCTCTCAATCATTCTCTATAGTGCTTATCCTGCACAGGGTCACGGGAGGCCTGGAGCCATTTAATTCATAATTATATTTATTAATTTAGTGAAGAACAAGGAAATTAATCCATTGGATGATTGAGTACCCTGATTATAATATTCTATATCTTCCTCATTGCGGTCTTGTTCCCGTCACATATCTTCATTTTATCCATTTCTGTTCTATTTTTCACTTCTCTCTTTCTGTTCTCTTTTCAGTTAGCTTTAATGATCTCTTGTCTGTCTAGGCTAATTCTCAGCTGAACAGTAGGTAATCTCTTCGAAATATACAACTCTTTAGATTTCACTTCCTCCTTTCTTAAACCTTCTGTATTTCCACAGAACAGTTAGTATGTTTGTTAATATATTTGCCTGATGACCAAATTTACCTGTTCACAATGGAAAATGAACATCTACAGTATTAAAATGAATAAAATCATCCAGGATTTGCACAATTGTTGTAGTTTATTTATCTACAAAACATTTAGTGAATAAAGATCAAATGATGATTGTGCCTTATGGGCAGGGTTTGGGTTACTGGGTTAATGATAAGGGCCCTTAACCATATCTGCTCCAAGAGTGCTGTATCCTGGCTGACCCGGTGCTCTGACTCCAGCTTCCGAACTGGAATATGTAAAAAAAGAAATAATAAATTTACTGTGCCATAAGGTACATGTGGCAAATAAGTGAATCTTAATTTAAATTTTAATCAATTAATAATTACCATAGCAAATAAGACACAGAAACAGTTACTGTAATTTGAAAAATTAAAAACAAATTACAGATCCTGGGTGTTTCACTACATAACCATATTCCCAGTTATACCATCTGAACTTGATTTAAATACCAACCCACTGTTGAAGTGAACAATGCAGAAAGTCCACAACATACCAATGAGTTACATTCTGTCAGCTTGTTCATAAGTCCAATTTGTTCGTAAGTCCAACAAACATTGTCTAGGTACTAGGATGCTAACACAATCGATGCAGTGGTGGCTCAGAGGGTTAAGGCACTGATCGGAAGGTCGGCGGTTCGATCCCCAGCTCCACCAGGTTGCCACTGTTGGGCTGTTGAGCGAGGCCCTTATCTGCTCCAGGGACGATGTATCATGGCTGACCCTGTGCTCTAACCCCAGTTATCATATGCAAAGAAAGAATTTTACTGTGCTGTAATGTATATGTGACAAATAAAGGCTTAATCTAACTTAACAATCAATTAACTAATTAATATAACAATAATTACACACAGTACAAAACTAACATGTTCCCTGATTTTGTTCTTTAGAATCGTGCCGATGGCTGAAGGATTCATGTTAAAAGATTCATAATTCACGTTTGCCATCTTTTCGCTCCATTCTCTAAATTATTTTAAACTTTGTCTCCATCATTATTATTCGGCGCTTCTTAGCAGTACCAGCTTTATCTCCACCGCTTTTACGCTTGCTTCTGGACATCCTGGGATGCGCGCATGTGACAATGTACGGTGGACATGTGATCTAACTCCCGCAATTAAACATGCATAACTTGAATGATCTTATGTAGGGGACTTACTGTATTGGTAAGAACGTCATTCACATGTGTCTTAGTGAAAGAGTGTAATAGTTGTTACTGTTGTAATTTGATGTAATTAAATAGCATATTTGTAACACTGACCCACTTCATGTGTGTGGACTAAAACATTTTCTGTTCTTTTCTCAGTGCAGAGAAACAAGTTTAAATAATAAAACTAAATTAGATAATTAGAAAAATTAGATAATTTTATGTAAAAATTTTATTTATGTTATCTGTTCTGATGAAGGGTAATTTTTTCATTAAATGATGAAAAGTTTTTTACATCTCTTTAAAATGATGATCCTTATAATAACTAACTAACACCTTAACACCCCTAAGTATAATGATATGGAAATTTAGTTATACGTTTTAGCTGACAGCACCGCTGATATTTATTTGGGAATAACTGAACTGTAAAAAGTGGGACTGGGCTTAATTAACAATTGTTAAATTAATATTAGTAACAAGTACATCATAAAATTTACTTACTGCATTCTGGAGTCAAATTAAGCTGATTTTAACAAATGCTGATTATTTATTAATTCCATTTCAAGTTAATTTTTTTCAGTTTAAAATCAGCGAGGAAAAAATGGGGA
>JAQQZT010000021.1:296583-306742 GCA_030068275.1 Clarias platycephalus
CAAAGGAGATTATTGTGTATTTTGGATAAACGCCTTCAGTATTGTTTTATAGTGTAGAAAGAAATAAACATCAGGAAATAACATGGAGTTAGAAGGGGTGTACAAACTTTTGAGCGGTAGTGTAGATTTGAAATTTATTGTACATTTTTAAACTTTCATATTGTATTTTTAATAGTTTTTAGGAGTAAGTATTGATTTATGTATTTGATCTGCACCATGTTTGTGCTGTTAAACCTCCTGCTTTCAGTCTGTAAATAACTTTACAGTGGTGTGTGTGTGTGTGTGTGTGTGTGTGTGTGTGATGCAGAGAAAAACACAGAGTGATGATGTGGTGTGATGAAGTGTTACTGTAACCAGCCTGAATTTCCTGTAACACTCCACCCTAAAGTGCTTTATTCCTTTTATAGCACAACAAGATACAGTACAAAAAGTACAAACTGTAATGATTATCGTAAATTCATAAAATTATATTTAATATTTTCAGTGTGTAAGTGAATGTATGAGATGTCTAAAGTCTGGTGTATTGTATTGTGTGTGTGTGTGTGTGTGTGTGTGTGTGTGTGTGTGTGTGTGTGTGTGTGTGTGTGTGTGTGCGTGCGTGAGTCGGCCTTACTGTTTTCAGTAAATCAGTCAGGAGCTCGATGATAGAAATGGTCTGTCCTGTAAATCTGCCCTGATGGTGAATAATCCTAATTTCAGAAAACCCTCAACAAAACAGAGTTTACAGTCCAATACAGTGGAGAACAGCTCTGAGACACAATTACGTCCGGGATTTAAAGGTGCAGAGACAACACTGATACATTTCACTGAGATTCATTTCCTTAGGCGCAGTTATGGTTTTTGGCCACATGATGGCAGTGTGTGGAAAAGGGGACAGAGATTTAGTCAAGTGGATTGTTGTACTTTATATTGTATATTTGTGTCAAAGGCGTATAAGACTCTCTGTCTGACTTATGAACATATGCTCCTGGAGCGGAACTCATTCGTAAGTGGGGGACGATCTGTAATTGGAGTAATTGTGTTGCTTTTATTGTTTTATATCATTATTTTTTTGCGCTTTAGACGTGTGTCAGTCTGGTCATGTCACCCTGCACTCTCTTCTCACCGTGTTCTCTACCTGTGTGTGTGTGTGTTACAGGTGGTTCCCCGAGTGTGTGTGTGTGTGTGAGACACCCCGCTGGCCATGCTGAGTGTGTGTCCTGTGCTGCTGGTTGCAGCATTTGGTGCTGTGTGTTCCACGAACTCCAACACACACCCCTCACGACACAGACACGACTCCAACCTGGAGATCTGTATCCTACTCCGTGTGTGTGTATGAAAGAGAGAGAGATTGATATTGGTGTATTATTTTCCTGAGTGTGTGTGTGTGTTAGATAAGCGTCTGTTTGAGGTGAAGAGGAAGGACCAGCTGAACGCGCTGAAGAACCTGGTGGATCTGAACGACGTTAATCAGCAGTACAAAATCATCGACATCATGCTGAAGGGGCTCTTCAAGGTACTGCGTCTTCTCATCTCTTCTCTCTTTCCTTTTCTTTTTTCTTTGATCTGAAACCTGGGGTCGGGACGCACAGACGCCACCCTGTGGAGTGAAGTCCTTATTCAAATTCAAATATTATTTATCACGTACACCAGCAATGCCCTCAATCCAGAATAAAAACATGCTAATGCATTCACTCCCTCATCGTCTATACCACTTTATCCTGTATTCAGGGTCACGGGGGAGACTTACTGCATGAGGTGGTGTACACTCTGGACGAGGTGCCAATCCAGCCACACCCATTCACTCACTACGGCCACTTTGAGAACGCGAGTTAGCCCAATCTGTATTGGGAGGAAACCACTCTTCCTGTGGGAGTAAACCGGAGTACCCGGAGGAAACCCACCAAGCACGGGGAGAACATGCAAACTCCATGCACACAGACCCCGAGATGGGTGTCGAACCCGGACCGTGGTGGTGCAGGGCGACAGTGCTAACCACTAAAGTCATTGTTACTATACATTTAAAAAATCTACACGTCTATAGAGATATTTGTGTTAGAAACGCGAGGATAAATATTTAATAAAGCTGCAGCATTGGTAGCACTGTGGGACGTAACGACCAGCTGTACTTCACTCTGAGTTTTGAAGTTCTGAAGTTAGCACATTAGTTTAAATCACTGTTATGACCTTGGAGAGAACACCTCGACCTGATCGCTGTTCCTGCAGTTTACTCTCGGGGTGGTTTGTTTTCCGTATACAGAAAGCGAGTTCCACTTCATACTCGGAGAGGACGGACAAAGGACACGAAGGGTCTTGAATAATTTGCTGGAGTTACACAACTTGTGTGTGAATGGGTGTCGGTGTGTTTGAACGGTAATGGACTGGGACCTGGTACTGGTGTCAGTGGTGGCGCTGATGCGGGCAGCAGGGCAAGGTGGGTTGGAAGCTGTCCTGAGACGTGTGTGTGTGTGTGTGTGTGTGTGTGTGTGTGTGTGTGTGTGTGTGTGTGTGTAGGTACTAGAGGACTCCAGAGCGGTTCTTGTAGCTGCTAACCTGCAGCCAGATGATCCATTTCCTCTGGATGATAAAATTAAAGAAGGTGAGTTTCACTTCATTTAACACAGTCTGTAATAGAACACTGGGAGGGTGTGTGTGTGTTTGCGTTTCTCAGCTCCTCTGTCTCGTTTTGTCTTACACAGCGTACTCCCATGTGGTGGAGAACACAGCGTTTTTCGGAGACGTGGCTCTGCGATTCCCGCGTATCGTCCATCATTACTACGACCGTAACACCGAGTGGGAGAAGACGCTGCGCTGGGGGCTGAGCTTCTGTAACCAGTCTGGAGTGTTTAACGGAGGGAATCACCAACAAGTCCTCACTCTGGTGTGTCTGTGTGTGTGTGTTTAAAACAGACTGGAGTAGATAATGATGTCATCAAAGACGGTCCAGTTTCTGATCTCGTTGTTTTCCTTACAGATGTCTCAGGAGTTGGGAATCACAGAGAAATCTTCAGACTTCATTAACCCTTACCGTACAGAGAAAGATGACGTGAGACGCGCACACACACACATCAGCGCGCACATGAACACCATATTGCCAGAAATATGTGCACCCTTGACTACACATATACAGTAATTTGCTGCTCCACTCTCCTTTGAGTGAGTGAGGGGTGCACATACTTTTAACACTATTTTCACACTTCATTTTTTCCACATTGTGTTATGTTACAGCCTTATTCCCAAATGGAGTGAATGAATAATTTAATAAAGTTCTACAAACAACACCCCATAATCACAACATGAAAGGAGTTTGTTTGAAATCTTAAAATCTTTAAATTAAAAAATCACACGTGCACAAGTTTTCACACCCTTTTCCACTCAAAATTAGTCTCGGGTGCTTCCTGTTTCCACTGATCATCCTTGAGAGACACTCGATTGAAGTCCCCCTGCGGTAAATTCAGTTGATTGGACATGATTTGGAGAGACACACACGTGTCTGTATAACGTCCCACAGATACAGTGCATGTCAGAGCACAAACCAATCCATGACGTCCAAGGAATTGTCTGTAGACCTCTTAGACAGGATTGTATCGAGGGACAGATCTGTGGAAGGGGACAAACATTTCTGCATCATTGAGGGTCCAGATGAGCTCAGTGGCCTCCATCATCTGTACATGGAAGAAGTTTGGGACCACCAGGACTCTTCCTAGTGCGGGCCGCCCAGCCAAACTGAGCGATCAGGGGAGGCCTTATCGATGGGCCTTAGTCAGGGAGGTGACCAAGAACCCCATGGTCACTCTGAAGGAGCTCCAGTGTTTCTCTGTGGAGAGAGGAGAACCTTCCAGAAGAACAACCATCTCTGCAGCACTCCACCAATCAGGCCTATATGGCAGAGTGGCCAGACGGAAGCCACTCCTCAGTAGAAGGCACATGACAGGCACCTGGAGTTTGCCAAAAGGCACCTGAAGGACTCTCAGAATTCTCTTTCCAGATTCTCTGGTCTGATGAAGCAAAGATTGAACTCTTTGGCCTGAATGCCAACCATCATGTCTGGAGGAAAACTGGCACTGCTCATCACCTGGCCATACCATCCTTACAGTGAAGCATGGTGGTGGCAGCATCATGCTGTAGGGATGTTTTTCAGAGGCAGAAACTGAGAGACTCCAGTCAGGATCGAGGGAAGGATGAATGCAGCAGTACAGAAACACCCCTAATGAAGATCTGCTCCAGAGCGCTCCGGACCTCAGACTGGGACCTTCAATGCTGGAGAAATGTTTAGGTCCCCTTCTCCAGACCTGTGCCTTGATACAATCCAGTCTCGGAGGTCTACAGACAATTCCTTTGACTTCATGGCTTGGTTTGTACTCTGACATGCACTGTTAACTGTGTGTGTGTGTGTGTGTGTGTGTGTGTGTGTGTGTGTGTGTATATATATATTATATATATATATATAGGCAGGTGTCAACTGATTTTACCACAGGTAGACTCCAATCGAGTTGTAGAAACATCTCAAGGATGATCAGTGGAAACAGGAAGCATCTGATCTCAATTTTGAGTGTAATGGCAAAGGGTGTGAATACTTCCACTGTTACAGAGAATTAATCAACACTTTCTGATCAAGCAGAGAGCAGAACTTGAGTAACTCTCTCTCTCTCTCTCTCTCTCTCTCTCTCTCTCTCTCAGGTGCTCCACACTGCAGAGGCCTTCCAGAAGATTCTCCGTGAGGAACAGAAGCGCAGGAGGAAGGAGGAGAAGAGGAAAGAGATGAGGAAAGGGCCGCGAATTTCCCGCTCTCGCTCTGAGCTCTAACGCCCCCTGCTGGATGAACTCTGAGACACGGAGACGTGTGTGTGTGTGTGTGTGTGTCTGATTCAGGTGTAGGTGAGGTAGAGGATCAGGTCACTGACCGAGCGCTGAGAGAACATGAAGGTCAGGGTACACAGGAACATTCAGCTCTGATAGTTTATCAGATTTACACCGGTTCAACTTTAATACTCAAACAATATAAATAATTATATTAAAATAATAATAATGAGGTTTATTAAATGGTATAAACTTGTTGTTTAACAGAACACGGTTTTCTTTATAATGTTTATGTGATATAGATTGTGTAGTGTGTGTGTGTGTGTGTGTGTGTGTGTGTGTGTGTGTGTGTGTGTGTAGGATGTGTAATATGTGTCCTGTGTTCCAGTTCTGTGTCTAACACACACACACACACACACACACCTCTACATCACTGATCATTCCGTACATGACGGTACACACCCTCCTCATCCTCATCCTCACTGTAATAGAAGGTGGTGATGTGAGAACAGCACTGGAACACAGCAGTACACACTCAGGGTCTGCTTTTATACACTCATGGGATGTGCTGCAGGAAGACCTACAGGATGGACACTGCTAGTTTATTAAAATAATCAACCCTGTGTGTGTGTGTGTGTGTGTGTGTGTGTGTGTGTGTCAGGAATCAGAAGACGGGTACGCGAGATCACTTATGCTTACAGAATAGGACAGGTTTTATCTAGAGCTCACAGGTGGTTTAAGTCGTCCATAATAATTGACATTGTGTGTGTGTGAAATATCTAGAGAAATTAAATATCTACCATTAGAGCCTGAGAATATAAAATGTGGCTTTAGGATGAATGTTGTACAACATGTTTAAAACGACGTATTAAATATTTACTACATTTGTAATGCGGTATAAGATGGTGTTTATTTTAAGTGTGTGTGTGTGTTTTAAAGTCCATCATCGATTATTTGTTAATTACAATGGTTCTCCACATCTGTACGTCGCCTCCCAGCGTTCACCCAAACAAAACCGACTTAAAGTAAACTGAGGCAAAGATCTGGAACAAATCACTGAATCAGCAAATCAAAGGTTAAAGGAATTTTCCAGAAGAAAATATATATTATTACCATGATATCTTACTGATGAGTGATTTAATAACGCTGGCGTTAAAGATAATGCTTTAAAGTTTTAATTTTGTGCTACGAAAAGAGAATTAATAATTGTTTGAATTAAGTGTGTAGTATAAAAACAAATCGATTACAAATACTCTTATAAAGATTTTTAAAATACATAAAATAAAAATTTTAAATATAAATGTACTCCTAAATTATCCGCATATTTTCGTACAACCATCTAACAAAACAAAAGTCATCTTCAATTCAATTCAGTTTTATTTATGTAGTGTTTTAACAATTGACATTGTTGCAAAGCAGCTTTACGCAATCAAAAGAAAATAGAAATTTGTATTTAATGTGAAAAATGTGTATGAATCAGAATGATCGGAATGATCAGATCGTCTCTGATGAACAAGTCGAGGCCAAATTCTTGTTCTCCTAGGCTTTTCTAAATTGACTGAGAAATTTCTGGCTCCTCTTGTAAAGCATTTTAGCATTTTGTTTTACAAGGTGCTATATAAATAATGTCTCATTTGATCTGATTTTCTTTAAATTGGATGTTATACAACTTTGATTAAAAGGTTAAATTACCTTTTATATAATGTTAAACCTGTGACAGAGGTTAATCAGTGTCATTGTAAATTTCAGCATATTACCCAAGCATCGAACAGTGTATTGTGTAAAATGGCATAAAAGCAAATGACATTTACAGAAGACTTTAAGCACAGTACACCGTATCTTACACAGTACAGCGTATCTTAATCGCAGTAAAATATTGGAATTGTGCAAAAGTTTTAGAGAAGGCTTTAAGCCGGTGAATGATGATCCTGGCAAAGGTAGCTTAAGAAAACATAATGTGGACCTCTTCAAGTCTGGGTTCAATTTCTAAATGCCTGAAGGTCCCACATTCATCTGTACAAAGAACACTATGCAAGTATAAACACCATAGAATCACACGGCCACCATACTGCTCAGTACAAAACATGCAGATCAATCCTAGAACAGCAGCAAAGGGGCTTGTGAGGACACTCTAGGAAACAGTTAAAAAGTATCTACAGTGAAACCTTGGATTACGAGTAACGCGGTTTGCGAGTGTTCCGTAAGACGAGCAAAGATTTTAAATAAATTTTGTTTTGGAAAACGAGTATTGTCTTGGTTTACGAGCACAGAGTATCATGTATCACGCATGCGCTTCTTGTTTTGACAACAGTTTTTCTCTCTCTTGAGCTGCGGAATTGTGGGTAATCGTCTCCCCTGCTGGGTCTTAGTGCTCGTCTCTTACTGGTATAATCAACATCCGTGCATGCGTGTACTGTTTACTATAACACTGTGACCATGTGTGTGTGTGTGTGTGTGAAACATTTTATTTTGTGTTTGTAAGCGCGTGTGTACCGTTTTTTATAACACACATGTGCGCGCGCGAGTAAAGCAAAGAAAATCTCATTAGAAGTTAAAAATCCATTTTCTCTCTTCCTCAGCCTGTGTGAGCCTACAGTATGTGTGTGCGGCGCGTAATTTAACACCTGGCGGTCAGTTTCTGTGAGGAGCAGTGTGTGTGGGGGTGTGTGTGTGTGTGTGTGTGTGTGCGCGAGAGAGAGAGAGAGAGTGTGTGATCCACACACACTCTCTCTTGAGCGCGCATTTAGAGAGTGTGTGTGTGAAATAGACACACACACAGGAACTCTACTGTTTTCAAAGGTAACGTGCGGTTCATTCATACAGCAGTGATTCCGTTATTAAGCGCTCACACGAGCGATGTCATTAGCGATGTTCCTTGTAAATTTTTTAGACAAAAGTCTTTCCGTTAATGTGTGTTTATGTGAAATTCAAATAAGAAAGGTTTACTGTGTAATAAAGGTTTACTAGAAGGTTAAAAATCCATTTTCTCCCTCAGCCTCTTTTATGTGTGTGCGTGCGCGTTGATACACTTGGTATCATACATGCTCTCTCGGGACGGTAGGGGCCACACACACACACACACACACACACACACACAGCGTGAAACGCTTAAACGGAAACACTTATCTGACGGGATTTCTTTTTACTTTTTAAAAAATGTAAAGTGCAGTTTAATTAGTTTTATTTTTACTTTATATTTTGTGTTAATTATTTTTATGTATTTATGTTTTTGGGCTGTAGAACGAATAATTTGAGTTTCCATTATTTCTTATGGGAAAATTAAATTAGGTTTACGAGTGTTTTGGAATACGAACCGCTTCCGGAACGAATTATGCTCGTAATCTGAGGTTTCACTGTATATCTACAGTAAAACAAGGCTGATATTAACATAACCTGAAAAGTTCCTTGGCAAGGAAGGAGACACTCCTCCAAAACTAAACTGATCTGAAATGTGATGTTAAATAAATGAAATTTTGTCCATGTATCATTCTACTGATGGGCACACATCTTCTGTCTGGCTAGTTTACTTGTGGCTTTGATGGCCGCTCTTGCTGCCTTTCTCCTGTTTATCCCTTTGCTCTCTGCTGCCTTAATTGCGCTCTCTCTCTCCTCTGATGTCACATGTATCTTTCTAAACAATTTCGCAAGTGCACCAATATACATATCAGAAATTAAGATCACTTGAGCTTCAGATCGTGACTCTTCCAGTAGACTCCAGTAAATCTTCTGCCACTCAGACTGATTCTTTCCTTCCTGATTGTACAACTTTAGTTTCTCCTGCAGCTTCTCATTCTGAATTTCCACAAGTGTTTGTTCGAGACCTTGAAATGATTCCTCAGTGAAATGGTTTCCTTCATTTTCAGCCACCATCAATTCTATTTTACCCATTAAATCTCTAACCTGTGGATAGCTGGGTGCATTGTTGTTCACGCAGTAGAATCGGCTTCCACAGCTCTCCACAAGGGCTTTCAGCTCCGGGTCACCTTCATCTAAGTACTGTTGAATGGTTTTTCTTGGTTTTTTCTTTTCTAACTCATCCTTGCAGGTGAAGAGGATCATTGTGAATCTTTCTACATTAGCACCAAAAACCTCTTTGATCTGCTTCACTGTCTCCTTCTCCTCTGGTGTAAACCGTCCAATTCTGATCACTATGAGGATGGCATGAGGACCTGGAGATGAATAAGTCATGCATTTTACAATATCTTTAATGATATCTTCATGGGTGAGTTTGGTGTCAAACAGTCCAGGTGTGTCGATAACGATTATCTGTTTATTGTCCCTCTCTATTTTTTCAGAGCTGCACTCTTGTGTTTGAGAAGATGAACTTACATCAGATGCAAACACATTTCTACCCACAATTGTGTTTCCTGTAGCACTCTTTCCCGCTCCAGTTTTCCCCAAAAGTACCAGCCTTCGCTGCTCTTTTCTCTCAGGATGCTGCTGTGGCACACTGCTTGTGTCCTCTGACACTGGAAAAGAAAAATAACTTCATTTAGTCATTTAAAGCTTAGATGTTTTGTGCATAATTCAGAAGTTAACTGTCATCTTTGTTTCTGTAACTGAAGAAACTGCAGAATAACAGTCAAATGTGTAATGGAATGAATAATGAATAAGAAACAAGCAAAAACACAAGTCATATACAGTGGAACCTTGGATTACAAGCATAATCCGTTCTGGAATTGGGCTCGTATTCCAAAACACTCAAAAATAAAAGCAAATTTTCCCATAAGAAATAATTATTCGTTTCACAGCCCAAAAAAATACATAAAAATAATTAACACAAACTATGAAGTAAAAATAAAACAAATTAACCTGCACTTTACCTTAAAAAAAAAAAAGGATAAATAAATCCCGACAGGTAAGTGTTTCCATTTATGCGTGCAGGCGCTGTGTGTGTTTGTGTGTATGTGTGTGTGTGTGTGTGTGTGTGAATCTAAAGTAAGAGGAGAGGAATCAGCCCCTTCCGTTTCTCCCTTCTCATCTTACACAGTAAACCTTTCTCCTCTCTTATTTGAATTTCACACAAACACACAGGGCCGTGCAAAGGAAAGAGGTGTGTAAAGGGGCGGGTGCTCAAAGTTAAAAAAGATAGAACAGGCTGAATAACAACAACTCAGATTCATGATGAATCTAATATGGAATTGCATCATACTGTATGACTGTCATCAGGTGGGGACAATGCAAAGCAAATGTAGCCTGTTTGTTTTTACCTGATGGCGTACAATGTTGCTGTTGAGGGATTACTGCTGTTGCTGATAGTGCTGGAGGGCAGGGCTGCGTTGTTATTACAGTTTTTCTCAGTCGCTTTGGTGCTTTTCTCAGATCAGAATGAAAAGTCTCAAAACTATTAGTGCAACCTCCACAACATTTAGTCATTTGT
>JAQQZT010000021.1:403643-414747 GCA_030068275.1 Clarias platycephalus
TGTGTGTGTGTGTGTGTGTGTGTGTGTGTGTGTGTGTGTGTGTGTGTGTGTGTGTGTGTGTGTGTGTGTTAGCTGTTGGTGCACCAGCCCCAGATCTTGAAGACAGACTCTCTTGTTTTGACGACAATGCAAAATCCGACTGGAATTACAACGCTCACTACGCCCATACAAACTGCTGTACAGGTTCCGGTACACACACACACACACACACACACACACACACACACACACACACACATAGGTGTACACTCACACACTGTCTCTCTCTCTGTCTCAGACCCTGGTGGGCAGTAACATCCTCACCACTGTCCCTGTCATGATGGGGGGTGGGGACAAGCTGCCAATCAAACAGCTCCCCTCAACCCCGACCCAGTGCACGAGCGTGACCCGGGCGGTGCCGGAGCAGAACCCCGTGGGACCGGGGGGTGTGGTGAAGGAGGGAGAGAGACGGACGACGCACAACATCATCGAGAAAAGATATCGCTCTTCGATAAACGACAAAATCCTGGAGCTGCGAGACCTCGTCATGGGCAACGACACCAAGGTAGAGGGAGCGTATGGAGCATTTCACACTGATACTGCTGTTCAGGGGCAGCGAGTAACGGACGCGCGCGCGTGTGCGTGTGTGTGTGTGTGTGTGTGTGTGTGTGTGTGTGTGTGTGTGTCAGATGCACAAGTCTGGAGTGTTGCGGAAAGCGATCGACTACATCAAGTACCTGCAGCAGGTGAATCAGAAACTGAGGCAGGAGAACCTGGCGCTGAAGATGGCTAGTCAGAAACACAGTGAGTGCGCGCACACACACACACACACACACGCACACACAGTGTTCCGTACGGTGGTTTATTTATATATAACCCCCTCTCTCTCTCTCTGTGTACAGAGTCGGTGTGTGTGGTGGACGAGGTGTGTGTTATGACTCCTCCCGCGTCTGACTCTGGCTCCGCCTCTCCGCAGTTCAGCATCGACTCTGAGCCCAACAGCCCGCTGATCGAATCGGTACACACTAGTCCTGATTTTAGTCCTAGTCCCAGGATTAATGTCCCCGTTAGTTTTTTATCATATTTAGTCTTGTTCTATTTTTGTTTGGTCTCGTTTTAGTCAATGAAAATGTAACATTTTATCAATAAGATTATTATTAATTAACCCTACAGTCACTCTAGTCTAGACAAAAGCATTTTTAAAGGTTTTTACCCCAAACCTTAACATTTAAAATGTATCATTTAAAAGATTAAAAACATTTAAAATGTATCTTTTCATCTGATGTTGTCAGCTAATTATATTTGTTTTTAACATCACAACAACTGCTGCATGTCCACGTTTATTAACTACAGAACAACAGGAGCCGTTTGGACTCTACAGTGTTTTTAAACTTTATTTTATGATATGGATTTACACACTTGGACTGTTGTAGGGATGTTTTTCTCCTGTAGAGTTGTACCAGTCTGACCCCCCCCCCCTCCCCCTCCCCCTCCCCCTGTGTGTGTGTGTGTTTAGATGAAGAGTGAGCCGGCGTCTCCCCCGTCCGCGGTGGGTGTGATGGACCGCTCCAGGGTGCTGCTGTGTGCTCTCACCTTCCTCTGCGTCTCCCTCAACCCCCTGCCTTCACTCATCGGCTCCGACCAGTCCGGCGCCTCCTCCTGGCCTGGAGCGGAATCCTTCATCCCCTCACGCTCACTCGTCTGGCTGCCTGCTCAGACACAGAGCTTCGGTCAGGGAATCTCTCTCTCACACACACACACACACACACTCAAACAGGATTCATATTAATTATTCCCCTCTCTCTCTCTCTGTCTCTCTCTAGGTGCGTGGCTGTGGTGTGTGTTGCCGTGGGTGATGGTGTGGGTGCTGAGTGGAGTGGGTGTGGTCTGGGGGTGTGTCAGAATCCTGTATCTATGGGAACCGGTCACGCCCCTTCACTCGCCGACGTCCGTGACGTTTTGGAGACACAGGAAGCAGGCCGACCTACACCTGCAGAGGGTACACACACACACACACACACACACACACACACACGATTGATGAGTGTGACACATACACACTCATCACCCCCCCCGCCCCTCTCTCAGGGTGACTACGGTGCCGCAGTCAGCAGTTTAGAGACCTGTCTCTCCGTGTTATCCCGAGCGCTGCCCTCTACGACCTTTGACCTCGCCTGTTCCCTCTCCTGGAATCTGATTCGCTACTGCCTGCATAGGCCCGCCCCCCTGGGCTGGCTGGTGCGTCTGATCGGCGGGAAGCACGAGGGGGAGGAGTCTCAGATCAGCTCCAGAGACGCCGCGCTGGTTTATCATCAGCTCGGCCAGCTGCAGCTCACAGGTGTGTGTGTGTGTGTGTGTGTGTGTGTGTGTGTGTGTGTGTGTGTGTGTGAAGTGAACACAAATGAGTTTGTTCATTCTGTGGAATTAAAACATGGTGTGTGTGTGTGTGTGTGTGTGTGTGTGTGTGTGTGTGTGTGTGTGTAGGTAAGCTGTCGGAGCGCGGCGCCATGTGGGGCGTGTGTGTGTGTCTGAACGCGGTGAATCTGAGTGAGAGCGCGAGAGGGAAGATGCCTCCTACTGAGCACGCTCAGATCTACATCACCACCGCCATCTCACTGCGCAGAACCACACTGGGGAGACAGCTGAGCTTCCTGCCTGTGAGTGTGTACACACACACACACACACACACACACACACACATAAANNNNCAGTGAAATAAGGCGTAACCTGCCCCCCCCCCCCCCTCCTGCCCCTTTAGGGGTACATGCTGAGCTGTGCCGAGTCGCTGTTCCCCGACTCGAGGCCCCCCGACTCCCTGCGCTGGCTCTTCACCCCTCTGGCCCGCCAGTTCTTCCTGAGCTGTGATTGGTCCGTGAAGGCTGAGAACTCTGATGGAGTGTTTTCATCTGAAAGACTACAGGGTACACACACACACACACGCGCACACACACAGCAGTGTTTAATTAGAATCATATTCTCTTCTCACTCGCTTGTCTTGTGTGTGTGTGTGTGTGTGTGTGTGTGTGTAGTGGACCCGACTGCGCAGCTGCACCGGCGTTTCTGTGAGAAGCTGGTGGAGAGAGCGATACACACTCTGATCCAGCCGCACGCTGACTTTGAGACTGTGAAGCACAAGGACGAGAGCGGGTGCGTCTGGCCACCGTCTGGCCACCGTCTAGACACTGTATATATATACGTTATAGAGCGTCTCTGCACACACTGCATCCTCTGTCTCTGTGTGTCTCTGTAGAGAGTTCAGCGGTGTGATGGAATTCCTGCAGCTGCTGAACAGCTGCACCGATGACTCCGCCTCCCCGACGCCGCCCTTCCCGGCACTGGCCAATCAGAACTCGGCTTCCGGTAGCGTCCTTATTTCCCCCTCTTAGTCTGACTGTCTAGAGCAGAACGCTACACCTGGTAACCATGGAAACGTGGTGTCTTATGAAGGCGAGGGAGTGGATAGTTGTCATGGTAACCGTGGAGTCTTGTTAATGATGTGTGTGTGTGTGTGTGTACACTCAGTGTCCGACCCCGTGTGTCGCTGGTGGGCGTTGGTGCTGAAGGCTGCTGTTCATTGGCTGCAGCGTGATGATGCGACTGTGAGGTCACTGCTGGCGGAGGCGGAGCGAATGCCGAGAGCGCTGCACTCTCTGGAGTGAGTACTGTGTGTGTGTGTGTGTGTGTGTGTGTGTGTGTGTGTGTGTGTGTGAGAGTGAGAGACGGGTAAATAGTGTGTGCTTTTAATTGTGTGTGTGTGTGTGTGTGTGTCAGTCACCCGTTGCCGAAGGCCGTGCTGGCGCTGTGTAAAGCTGTGCAGATGAGTGTGTGTCCTCAGAAGGGAGAAGGAACGCAGGCCTGCCTCACACACTGCAACAGAGCCAGTGCCTACCTGCACAGCAGCATCACACACACACCCACACACACCTGGCTGCACAAGGTACGTCTCACCCACACACACATACACACACACACACACAATCTGGCAGAATCTCACCTGGCTGGTTTTGTCTCCAGGGGGCGGAGTTTCTGGTGTGTGACCTCCTGCTGACCTTGAGGACCAGCCTCTGGCAGCGTGGAGGCGGGGCTAATGGAGAGCCGAGCCCCGCCCCTTCCCCTCAGCTGGCTGGATTTCAGAGGGACCTGAGCTCTCTGCGTAAACTGGGACAGGGATACACACAGGCTCAGCACAAGGTCAGTGACCTCACACACACACACACACACACACACACACACACACACACACAGTAAGACTGACGGGTGTGTCGTCTCTCCCCAGGTGTTCCTACATGAGACTACAGTGAGGTTGATGGCGGGTGCCAGTCCGACCCGCACACACCAGCTGCTGGAGCACAGCCTGCGGCGCAGGACACACAGCTACAAAGGTGCGCGCACACACACACACACACACACACACACACACGAAGTTCTGAATGTATGTACACACACTAAAGCACTATATATAATTATTATATATAATTGTTCCTCTTTGTGTGTGTGTGTGTGTGTGTGTGTGTGTGTGATGTTCCTCAGATGGTGTGTGTGTTCCAGGTGAACGTGAGCGCGCTCGTGCCATCATGCTGGTGTGTCGTCACCTGCCTCTGTCCCTGCACCGCACACACCTGCTGGCACACGCCAAACACACGCTGCAGAGAGTCGGAGACATACACACACTGCACGCTATCGCTGCCTCATAAACACACACACATACACACACACACGTGCACAGGGATGTATATAAGCTGTACATATTATTGTAGAGACCAAAGTCTTAAATAAATATGGTTTAGTTAGATCAGTTATTATATAGGAAACATGGACAGACGGACGGACGGACAGACGGACAGACAGACAGACAGAAGGATAGACAGACAAACGGACAGAAGGATAGACGGACAGACAGACTGCTGAGTTTGTACAGGTGATCGTGTTTATGACTCTTTCGTATTTTAATGACTTTTATTCCGTACACTGTTCTCTCTGAATCTCTACGTGTCTTTTTTTGATAATTGTAATGTGTTACTTTTATCTTTATTAAAGTTTCTGTGTGTATCTGGGTAACCGGCTCTAATAATCATTGTGTCATGTGACTGCCCCTGTTTGTTGTGAAACCAGTGAGTGTCCTTGTGTAAGGTTTATAAGCGCAGGCCGGTGGTTGTAAATGTGAACCACACCGTTTCCAAAACTCCAGTGTGATGATGTTCTGCTGGGAAACCTCGAGTCCTGCCAGTCATGTGGATGTCACTCTGACACGTCCCACCTACGGTACCTAAACACTGTTACACACCGGGTTACACCCCTTCATGGAGCCGGTGTTCTCTCAAGGTAGTCTCTTTGTCAGCCGGGTGATGCGCCTTGACACACAGACACACTGTCCAGGAACGGTTTGAGGAACATGACTGAGTTAAAGGTGTCGAATCCACCTAAAGGTTCTCCAGATCTCAATCCGATCGAGCATCTGTGGGACGTGCTGGAGAGACATGTCCGATCCATGAAGGCTCCACCTCACCAGGGCTAGTGGAGTCCAGGACTCAACAGGTCAGGGCTGAAAAGTATCACTGGGCAGCTGGTTTAGTGTCACCCTTAAACCTGGGAGTGTAATAGTCAGTATGTCACATGATGTGATGGAGCGCCACTGATGTCACCTCCTGAACAGGTAAGTACAGGTTTGGGTATTTTTGCCTGTGACCCCAAATCTTCTCTGACGTTCTGTAATAATAAAATCCTCTTTCATTGTATCTCATCCGTCATGGTCACAATAATGAACCCAGTATATATATATATATATATATATATATATATATATATATACACACACACACACACACAACCTCACAGAAATATTACATTAGGGATCAAAGGAGCTTCTGAGTGCACAAAGCTAGCATACAGAGCTCGTTTGGCTAATCTATTCTAACCTAAAGGGGAAGCTCACACGACGTGAGCATGGAACAAGTAAATCACACACATGGTTTTTACACTAATTAATGTATTAATTGATTTGTGTTTAACTATTGAGCTGTAGAAGTTGTATGTAACTGATTCCCATGACTGCTTAAGGGATAAAAACACAGCTGGACAAGCCACACCCACAGGAAATAACTTTCTTTATACAGCACAATTTAAACACAGAGATGATTCAGATTGCTTTCTACAGGCAAAGGAAGCATTAACAACATTTACCATAATAATCATCAAATCAATAATTATCAATTAGTGATGTAATGAGCTGTATATTCCCCCGAATGCAACAGAGGAACCAAAAGAAATCCAATGAATTAGAAGAAGAAAAACATGGAAACCAGATAATATAGAGTGTTTAGTCTGGATCTGAAAGTGCTGTGTGCAGCACTGTAGCTAAAAGCAGCTTTGTCCTGTCTGCCTCTGAGCAGGGGCTCCTCCCAGCCGACCAGACCTCCTAAAGGGGAAGTTAAGGCCCAGTCAATACAATGCTGGACCCCTGAATGGAAGATTGAGACTTAAAATAGCAGCACTGTCATGCACCAGGACCATGAGCAAGGGCCTTAAAGCTCAACTTCCCAGCTGTACTGATAAGAATTTTAAATCACTCTGTATAGACTTTTGTCATATGCCAGAAACAGAAATGTAAAGATCTAGAAGTCTTGCTGGGGTTTTGACTTTCAAAAAGAACTGAAACACAGTTTGAGTCCATACTCCCACAAAGTGATTTATAAATTAGCTCTTCATTTCACTGTGCTGTAAAATACATGTGACAAATAATTTAAACTCATAATGGCGTCAGACAGATTCAGTAAATGTAAATATCCATATTTAATAATAAAAGGACCAAATTTCAAGCATTATATAAGAAAAGCATGAGTCCCAGGTTGGGGTGTTTAGGCTGGGAATGAAAATCGGCAGAGACCTCTGCTGGTAGAGTTGATTGACAGGTCAGACACAAGGTACACACTGAATAACAAATGTGGCAGCAATAAATAACGAAAGCCTGTGTCAAATGGTGAAAGAGTGACATCTATTGACGAAAGCTACGCACAGACCTTAAAATAAAAACAGGTGATACTGACTTTAATGTGTACAGGTTGTTTTGTCTTTTTCATTTTTATAAGGTTTAAACATACATATAAATGTATAAAAACTAGTCAACTGGGAAAAGAGCTAAATAAGCCTGCGTTTTATCATTGGTTCTGTGATAAGTGACGTTACCGTTGTGTATAATTTGTCCAAGAGGAAGCGCATAAATATTAAATAGCAGTGGTCCTATAGTCCACCCCTGAGGATCTCCACGTGGAATAGTGTTCTGCTCAGATTCACATGTAACCCACTAACTGGTCTTCATCCACTGATTTTATCATTCCTGTCCGTCAGTCTCCGTGTCTCCTTTGTCCTCGTTGCCCTGCCCCGCTCGGCACTGACTGAGGTGCTGATGGAGGCCCTGGAGACTGGACTCAAACACACAGTAGGGACACTGGTAGAGGCTGCGTCGGTGGTGCAGGTTGACGTGGCGGGTCAGGAGACTTTCCAGCATGAAGGTTTCGCTGCACTCTTTGCACGAGTGTGGTTTAGGGACGTCGTGTTTAAGGCTGACGTGGCGCAGTAATGAGCCTTTACTCCTACAGCGCTGTTTGCAGAATGTGCAGTCGTAATAAAGGGCACTGGCGTCGGAGTAATGCTCAAGAGCGGTTGCTTGCTCCTCATTGGCTGCTTGAGTGCTGTTCATGTCTTCATCCTCATCTTCACAGCTGGACACTGAGCCTCGCTTCCTTTTCAGAGAGCTGGATGCTTCTTGTTCTTGATCTTCTGAAGCGTCTTTGCTATCAGGTTTTATCTCACTGGTGAGTTCATGGCCTTCATTTTTCCTAACAGTGAGGCAGTGCCTCGCCAGCAGGTGCTCGAACACCACAGCGTAGTCCTTGGATGTGAAGAAGCAGATGTGACAGTGGAAGAGTTTGGCCGTGCGCTGGTAGAAAACTACTTTACCCAAACGGCCCACACACGTCTCCTCACAGTGCAGCGGGTGCTGAGAGCCAACGTGAATTTGGAATGAGAACTTGGAGCCGCATCTGTAGCGGCAGTATGGACACTGAGTTCCAGAGCTCACGGTCCGACGCTTTACAGCTGCTATGGATAACATCTGGGGTTCAGGGTCTTCAGTCTCTTTGAGAACTTGAGCCGTCCTACTGACTGAGGCATCTTTACCCTCGCTGTGGGTCATTGTCTGGAAAGAAACGAATACAACATGTTAAATGTTCTGGAAAGCTTTATCCTTAACTTTAAATGCACACCTACTCATTTAAAGGGACAGTTTGGGTTTTTCAACTGTCTGTCGTAAATCCAAATTAAGGTGTATATACAGTATATTTTCCTGCTCTGTACACCAAACGTGAAGTTTGTCCCCCGGAACGTGAGTTCAATAGAGTAACTCCCTGACTTATGAATGTGTACCCTTCCAGTAGCATGTTCATAAGTCGGATTTGTACTTAAGTCTGACAAAGAGAGTCTTATATGCCTTTGACACAAATATACAAGGTAAAGTATACCAGTCCACTTGACTACATCTCTGTACCCATTCCCAAAAACAGTAACCGTGCCTAAGGAAATTTATCTCACACATCAAATGTAACAGTGTTGTCTCTGCACCTTTAAATCGCTAGGGGAATTCCAGACACCATTTTGTCTCAGAGCTGTTTTCCACTGTATTGGACTATGAACTGGACTGTGTTTTGTTGAGGATTTTCCGAAATTAAAATTTTTCACGCTTTACAGGACAGATGTGCACAATACGTGTATACGTGGGTTACTTTTGTGATTTGTTCGCACCTATGAATCTATGAATGTTCATATCTGCGTAAATTTATAGCTTGTATGTTTGTAAGTTGGGGACTACCTGTACTGCAAATATGGTTCACAATTATCATCAAAGTAAAATATTCTATTATTTGCATTTATTTACACTCATCCCCCATTAGCATGTCCTATTGCAACGTTAATTATACTGTAATTGTTTGTGTACACATGTGCATTTGGATCAGATATGTACGACAATGCTATGAATATGAATGCACCCAGGAACATTATATATTGTTAGGAGACAGATATTATAGTTTTACTGGTTCTGTACAACTGTCAGACATGTACAGCAGCACCTCGGCATACAGATTTAAGTTCATTGCCGAGTTCTTAAGATGAAATTTCATATTGTGAAACGCATATTCCCATAGAAATTAATGTAAATGTAGATAATCCGTTCCAGCCCCCGAAAAATATTACCAATATTACCAAAATAAAATATGAAATTAATAGACATTAAACCTCACATAACTTTAATTTATGCTGCTTTAAAAACTAAACTGAAAGGGTCTCCCTTTTCTTCTTGCTACCGTTCTTGATAGCACCATGGGTCACAAGAATGTTACATCTTCACTAAACCTTACACAAAACGCAAAAAAATCCCACAAAAAATATTTAAACTCGCTTCGCTTGGCTTTCCACCGACGCAACCAAGTTTTGAGGATTTGAACGGCTCCTGGACGTAGCGCAACTTAGCTTGTGTTCGGTTCGGCTCGATTCGTTTGCCGAGGCAAATTTCTTGCAATATGTCACTTCTTAAGGTGAAAATTCGTTAGGCGGGGCATTCGCATGACGAGGTACTGCTGTACAGTGTTACAGATGTGAATACCGAGTGACCTCAGCGCTGTAGGATTATAACAGGAGGTGCACGAGTGAGACGTTTTTAAACCTGCACTAACCCCGAGATCAGGACATACACCCTGGACCTCCCCTTCCCTGTTAACTGGTCTAACGGACTCGGGCGGGTCGTCGTCGGACGTCCGGACGTTCCTCCCGAACAGCGTGGGCACGGCGTCGTCCCTCAGCGTGGGCCTGTAGTCCAGCCCCAGTCTCCAGTTTGTTCGCGTGGTGAGGGTGAAACACTCCAGCTGGAAGTGACTCGAACACACCAGGTGTGAACTGGCCGAGCTGTACTGGGACGGACCCCTCCACCGCCTCAGTGAGAACGCCGTCCTGGCGGACTTGATGGATCTGATCCAGCGCGCGCGGAGTCCGGGGTCCTTGGGGAACGTGTGCAGGCTGACCCCGCCCCCCGTCCTGTTACTGCAGCCCACGATGCAGCAGTGGGACCCGCCCATGTCGAACACTGCCGTTAGTACTCACGCGGACACGCAGCAGCACGTGCCGAGCAACATGGCGGACGGACCTACAGTGACGTCACACCCGAGTCCCTCCGGCCGGACACGGAAACGCACGAGCTCAACCGTCGGGTTTTTTTTTATAGGTAATCGAGTGAGTGTGACTGAAATAAGCGGTTTATATAGTTTATTCGACAAATAACACTTTAATACAAACATCTCTAGACTGTTAAACAGGTTATAAATGATCACAAGCTAACACGAACACACACACACACTGTTCCTCCGCACTCACCTCACGGAATAAAGGGGGACAATGATGAAGAAATTAATCAATAAAAAAAGAAAAAAAAGAAAATAAGAAAAGGGCTTTTGTTTCTACAGCAGACAATAATCCATTAGAGACATTTTTTTGTTTGTTTTATTTTGTCGCTCTTCTTCATGAACGTGCAGCGTGTAAAAATACACCACCACCGCCCTCTGGTGGAGAAACGAGGACATTACAGCAGATCGTTTCTGTTGCTGCTGCTGAAAACAAGAGCATATAATCCAATATAAACCAATATAATCATATAATCCAATTCCCCAACATAGAAGATAAAAGGAGCAGAAAACAACAACAACAGGAAAAAAAAACTGTAAATGAGCATCAGAAGTAGAAACTAAAAATATATTCCACCTGACTCACATAAATTTTAAATTCAAACAGCTTTATTATTTTAATTTCTTTTTAAACCTGTCATTTTAAAAATATTTTATACTGTCATTTCTAAATACAAAAAGGAGTATATTATTATATTATTAAATTTGCATTCATGAATAAAAACAACACGCAGTTGTAAAGATTACATTTATTATAAAATATTCATCGTCCTCCTCTTCCTTTTTTGTAGTCAAAAACAAACAAACGGAAAGAAAAACAAAACTCAAACCGCAGCTGTTCTACTGCAGGAGGAACGTCATCGCTTACAAGGTGTGTTTGTGATTTAAAACAAAAAAAA
>JAQQZT010000021.1:415381-432344 GCA_030068275.1 Clarias platycephalus
CACCTGGTGACCTCTGACTCAGCACTCTTCATCTGGTGACCTCTGACTCAGCACTCTTCACCTGGTGACCTCTGACTCAGCACTCTTCATCTGGTGACCTCTGACTCAGCACTCTTCATCTGGTGACCTCTGACTCAGCACTCTACACCTGGTGACCTCTGACTCAGCACTCTACACCTGGTGACCTCTGACTCAGCACTCTTCACCTGGTGACCTCTGACTCAGGAACAATTCCTAATTAATGTATCTCACTATAATACAGTTAAACTAAGGACATCGGTTGGGGTGACTGATATGTATTTTTATTTTATTAATGATAATAAATCAGTACTTCATTTATTGATTTTAGGCTTGTACTTATTTTATAAGCTATTGATGTTCTTGTGAATCACATTTATTTTTTGAAAAAATATCTTTAGATATCTTTAGTATACGGTTCCACTATCATGTATGATCAAAGTGACAAAGACATTTCCCTGAACTTGAGCTTAAAAAATGGCAACAATTAAATATTGAACATTTAAGTAAGATAAAAGCTGCATTTCCTCACCTTCAGTAGAATATGAACCGTAACCTGGACATCAGCGGGTTTGTCCTGACCTCTGCTGGTCACAACCTGTAACTACAGCAAGCGAAATCGTCCTGGGTATTTTTTAGAAGTTTATTAAGGTGTATTTACTTAATAGTTATTATATGTATTTTAGTTATCATCACAAAACTGGGTGTGTTTTATCGTCACACATTATCTTAACAAATGAATACTGAACAATAAGTTCTATAGTATCGGTTGTTCTGTCCGCGGGTCGGAACGGAGTTTCATGAGCTCAGTGAGCAGCACGGAGTGTCTTCGGTGATACACACACACACGTGACCGGAAGTGAACATCACACACGTGAAGATGGGGAAACAGAGGAAACATGGGCCGAATAAATCTGGATCTAAGTTTAAACCCGGGTTTAAGAGCCGACAGAGTAAATGTGTGGTGATGTTCGATGATAAGGACAGACAGTGAGTCCACACACGTGTCTGTTTATTATTATTATTATTATTATTATTATTACAGGTAGTGTTTATGTAGTGCACGTGCTCACCCTACCTAGTGCACTAGAGGTGTAACACTGAGAGACAGAAGTGTTCGAGGTATACACTGTACACTGACCTGTGTGTGTGTGTGTCAGTGAGTTCCTCACAGGGTTCCACAAGAGGAAGGTGGAGAGGCGTAAAGCAGCGGTGGAGGAGATAAAGAACAAACTGAGGGAGGAGCAGAAACGAGTCCGAGAGGAGGCAAGTGTGTGTGTGTGTGAGAGAGAGAGAGAGTGTGTGTGTGTATTAACATGTTGTGTCGGTTGTGTTTTAGAGACATAAAGAGTACCTGAAGATGCTGAAGGAGAGAAAGGAGGCACTTGGTAATGTAGATACACTCTATATATGTGTGTGTGTGTGTGTGTGTGTGTGTGTTTAATTTCGTTGTGAATATATTCTGGTAAACACTTTAATATCTGCTGTTTGTTTATAGAAGATGCAGGTGAACTGGATGATGTCATCACCTCGACCTCAGAGTCACTGCAGTACGATCACCCCAACCACACCGTTACCGTGACGACCATCAGCGACCTCGACCTGTCCGGCACCCGACTGCTGGAGTCTCTGACCAATCATGTGAGGAGACGTGTATTACATTAGTGTATTGTAGAGAAGTGCATTATGGGTATTCTCCACCTGCTGGGGTGATGATATGGTATGATGATGGTATGATGATGATGATGATGGTGTGTTTACGGTGCAGCGGGCAGCAGGGGGGAGTGATGACGATGGTGGAAAAGGTGATGAAGAGGAGAAAGTGGAAGCCTTACCCAGGAAAGCTGGAAATCCTCTCCTGTCCAAAAAGTAACGTCCTGTTTACTTCACTTCCTGTTCCCTTAGATGTTTTATCTCCTCCTTTGATCTTTTCTTTAATTCTTCTATTATTCCATTTCCATTGTTTCCATTTAATCTATTTTGGATCTTACCCTTTGATCTTGGTTTGTTTTTGATAAATGTAACCTGTTTTAATATTCTGTTTTTATATCGTTATCTTCAGTCACATCACTTTATCTTTTCTTCACGTCATTTCTGATCCTGTGTTTACTTCTGCTCCTTTGATGTTTTCCCTTTTATCTTCTTTCTATTACTCTTCTCTTCAAAAATGTTATCTCATTTCTTTTTGTCCAAACTGTAATGATGCCTTTCCTTTTCTTCCTTTCCGTTAACTTTAATAAACATCTCTCTCTCTCTCTCTCTCTCTCTCTCTCTCTCTGTCTCTCTCTCTCTCCCTCTTTAGGATCCAGTCTCTCTCAGCGTCGCTCCACTCCTTCACTAAACAGAAGAAGAAGAGCAAAGGTAAAATGGACATCAGGGGGCGGGGTCAACAGGGGGACAGGAAGTCGTCGGTTGCCACGGGAAACAAGCATCGTCTTGGGAAAACGACAAAGAAGCAGCGGCGCCGGAGAACGGGTCGGAAGGACCGGAGTCAAAACTGAACTCTGAACTGAAGCAATAAAGGAAGCGAACACTCTTCTCATCTTTGTTTATAAAAGGTTATGAATATTACAGGGTGGTTCCTCAGTCCACGGGTCTGCAGGCCTGCTCCGGCTGATCTTTCAGAACCCTTGTCTCTCTCTCTCTCTCTCTCTCTCTCTCTCTCTCTGTGTGTGTGAGGATCTAGGGTACCGATTTGGAGGACACTCTGTGTCTTCAGTACCCTGTCACAGGAGTGGACCGTTCTGACACGCTATTTAACCCGAGCTCAGTCTTATCAGGTCTGGGGTGAAGCTATAGTGCGTGGCCTGTTGTCATGGTAACTAGGGAAGGGTAATATCTAACAGAGAGTAATAAGAGAACCCTGCTTGTGTCCGTTATTGTTAATTATTTTGATGACATCATCTTGTTTTCTCATATCTACAATATTGATGTGAGGGCACACACACACACAGTAACTCCAGTATGTTGTTGTCTGACTGGCTGAGAGCAGTGTGTGTATGTGTGTGTGTGGTGATCTCGGTCATAAAAATGCCATATCTGATTTAATTTTAACTACAACAATAAAAATGCTTACATGAGTGTGTGTGTGTGCGCTTTTACAGATCTGATGGCATAAGAACCAAAATGATCACTGCCCCATGTATATACATAATTTGTACTGAATTGTTAATAAAAGTCATGTTTACAGTCCATTCGTTTCTGTAACTGTTATTTATTCCAGACTGCACACGTCAACACACTTACACACACCTGTTGTCACTTACACACACCTGCACATCTCTGCCGTTACACCACCAGTCGGTCACATTGCAGATCCAGATCTTCACGTAACGTTCACATCAAACACCAGAATGAAGCCAAAGTCTGATCTCAGTGACGTTGACCCTGACCTGGTTGATGGTATCATATGGGCCGAGAGTTCTCATCTCCTCCTGGGGTTCACACACACACACACACACCAGTGTCTACACAGAGAGGTGCGAAAAACAAAAAAACATCCGTAGAACAGAGGCTGTACAGGCTGAAACACGACCAGACTGACAGGAAGTCTATAGTGTCTCACTGTGATAATCACTGAGCAGAAGAACATCTCCACAGCTGGAGAAGGTTCTTCTCCAGTCAGTCAGGAACAGCACTCTGAGGAAGATGCCTTGACAAGGTTTAAAATCATGAGTGTCACAAAGTGTCACCTTTCTCACTTCCAAACTCTGGTTCAACTCTTGCTGGTGTTATTACTAGCGCTAGCTTTCCTGCTCGTCAGAGCCAAGGGACCGCGCGGATATGTGTGACAAAAATGAATATGTACAAGCTATATAATTAACATATATAACTCACGTAAACTTACAGCTTAACTGATAGCAGTTTCTTAACAAATACAATATCTACTCTGTGTGTGTGTGTGTGTGTGTGTGTGTGTGTGGCCGATGCTGGAGCAGCACCATGTACCATCTGCTCTCAGGCTCATGTCACTTTCTGATATTTAATACTGACCTCAGGTCTGCGACGGCAGACATTCTGGCTCCGCGCTGTAACTCGGTGTGTGTGTGTGTGTGTGTGTGTGTGCGATTGACTGGAGTCAGATCCAAAATGGCTGCCGACAGTGATCCAGTTGCTTCTATTGTCAGAGCAGCCAATAGGACACGTGTGTGAGAATGAGTGACTGGGGAAGAGACATGATGCTGTCATTCACTTACTAACTCACTCATTCACTCTTACACACACACACACAGCGAGCACAGCAGCAGGTAAGGCTTGGATATATCTTATGAAATTTCACATTTTGGGTGGGTTGGGATAAAATCTTCTGGTTTTCAGTTTGTGGTGGCTTTAGTGCAGAATCAAGTGTGTGTGTGTGTGTGTGTGTGTGTGTGAGTGAAATGGGTGTGCAGTGTGTCTGTAGTGTGTGTGGTGTGTCTAGTGTTTCAGTGTTTTCACTGAGTGGTTAGATCACTGTCACCTTAATCTGATAAACAACTAAACATCTTAAATTAAGGACGTTAGATCACGTGATTATTATTATTATTATTAATATTATTATTATTATTATTATAGAATGTATAATTATTTTACGATATTTTAATATAGGAAATATTTTGTGAATTCATAGCACTTTTTATTCATATTTATATTTATATGATTGTATGAATTTATGAACTGTTAAGCATTGTTTAATTTTTACAAACAATATATATAATAAATGCATTTACCATTTTTTTGGAAAATTTTGCAATTTTTTTTAATATTATTTTTTTAACTGACAATATACTTAATACATTATTATACTTAATACATTATTATCCTTAAGTTAAATGTGTGTGTGTGTGTGTGTGTGTTCTCTCTGCCCTCAGTGTGTCCACACTGTGTGTGCTGCCCAGTACCCATCATGCCCCTCACCGGTGATGAGCGTGTGTGTCCCGAGTTCCAGCCCAACATCTTCAATTCATCACGCTGCCACGAGTGTCTTCGTCTTAAACACTTGCACACACCCACACACACACCCACACACACACCTGCACAGGGGAATCTGGTCAGTGAGAGCAGCAGCAGCAGAGAAGAGAAGGAACAGAGCACTCAGGTGAGAGAAAAACAGAAGAGAGGAATACGGGGATGGAACCAAAACGGGTGGAGGAACAGTTTTGGTAACAGGGGGAGCATTCAGGACCAATACACACCTACATGTCACATCATTTCTGATTACTACTGTATGTGGAAATAAATCTATGCTAAACCACGGACTCAGAGATAAGAGAGATGAAGAAGGAGATGAATTACAACAGTACAAGTTCTACCAGAACAACAGTAGCCTCCAGAACTTCGGGTACAGCAGGAAAGTAAGGAGAAGTTATCTTCATGATGGAAGCCATGAGGTATTTAATGCAGGTTCTTCCACAAGCAAAAGGGAGTCTCAGTCACGGGCATCCAGAGCAACTTGGTTCAGATGGCCGGTTCTCCACCAGTTCTTGGGCAAGTAGGTAGTGTGAAGCATGAGCAAAACAAGAATGTGTTTAAAGAAAATTACATGCTACAAGCTGCCAGTTTCTATGAGAAGAAATCTATTCCTTCCGATATTTCTTCATCATCATCTTGTCATGCTGTTGGCCAACTGTTGTTCAGCTGGAACAAACATTAAGGAAAGGGAGCTCTCAGAGATCTTCAGACCAGACCTTCTAATGCTAGGAGTAAATATTTCATATAGAGGTGAAACCTTGCATGAACCTTTAATTTCTGGAAGCTCTTGTATGAAATCTTCAATAAAGAGTGTTTGTGCTGTCTATCAACCAGTAGTTACAGTCGCAGCAGGGACTCATCAGGGACAGGTGTCTCCAACCTCACAGACCACCAGAAGAACTGTGGAGTCAAATAGTCAGCGTGTGTGGCCTTATGAACCAAGCATTCCACATTCTTTAGTGGATGTGGTACATTTCAAGATCAATGGCAGTGCCTTATACCAAGGAGAGGACATTTGTAAAAGTTAAAAGTTGCTCATCAGTGTGGAGAAGATCTGCATAAAGGAACGAGTTGAGTTACAGATCACATGGCCAATGAGGAACCTTTTTCAGAGCATATCAACTAACACCTGTGATCACCTCATGTTATACTCATCACCTGCAGCTTCAAGTTAAACACTTTAGTAGCAGTAGCAGATACAGTTATATATCTTATCTATAAAAGCACACTGTTTTCGAAAGTGGATGTTCCTGTCAAGAAGCTTCTGAAACTTGTAACTAAAAGAGTTTAGAAACAATATCAGGCATCCTGTGACTCAGGGGTTGAAACTCTGGGGCTGAGACGATTAATCTAACAACTGATAAAAAGGTTTCGGTAATGTGAAATCATCTCAAGGCGACACGGTGGTGTAGCGGTTAGCACTGTGGTCTCGCACCTACAGGGTTGAGGGTTTGATTGATGTGTGTGTGGTGCTTGCATGTGCATGTGCTCGTGCTTGGTGGGTTTCGTCCCACTGTTCAAAGACATGCAGTTTGGTGTTCCCAAATCGGCCCAAAGTGTGTGTGTGTGTGTGTGTGTGTTTGTGTGTGTCCTGTGATGGATTGGCACCTCCTTCAGCAGTATAGAAGATGAACGAATGATGCCTCAGGGTGCCTCATCTGAGCTGGTCCTCCTACTGGAGGTTGACTTCCTGCTGCCATCGCTGCACAAGCCATCATCACGCCATCTCTGCTGGGTGAAGGTGCAGTGGCAACGTTTCACCGAGTTGAGCAGGGTTGTAAAAGGTCTCCATGTCCATCCTTTCTGTTCCGCCTCCACATGTCTGTTTAGAGTCAGTGTGAGAAGGTGTGCTGGGAGACATGGGAGGTTCTTAGTTCTCCACTTCATCCAAGAAACCCTTAAAGCAGCTTAGAGACAGAGTGTGTGTTCTGTACAGGGGGTGGTGAACATACTGTAAGGAACGTGATTAAAGACTAATAAACTTCTTGAAAAGGTTTAAGGAGGAACGCTGTGACCCTCACGTCTGTGTTCGCTCACATTAGAAATTAATGAAGGCAGATCATTCTCTTCAGAGCTCGCTTCAGAATCATAAGTAAAACTGTACAGGTTTACAGTGTGAGATGTGGGCAAAGAGATAATGACAAAGTGATAAAAAAAGAGGAAGATAGAGAGAAAGTGAGAAAGAAAGACGAACAGAAATAGAGCGAGAAACAGAGGAAGAGAAAAAGAGCGAGAGGGGGGTTACAGGAGGAACAGCAGAGAAATGAAATAATGATGAAGTGAAGCAGCACCTGGGTTGGGTTACAGAGGCGTAACGCAAACCTAACCACACACACCCACACACTCACACTCAGAGGAAATGACTGTGTGTGTGTGTGTGTGGTGAAGTGCTCATATTATCAACCATCTTGAAGCTTTCGACACCTTTCCTTTTCATCATCTTTGTTTATTTATGTATTTATACACACATATAACATGATCGTTATTTAATATAACTTTTCAAATAGTATAAAATAATTTCTAACTGTATCCTGAAAAGTAATTAAAAAAATTAGGCTTTGTTTAATCATGACTTTAGCCCCGCCCACTGGAGCTGGAGCCGGCTAATAGAGCTCTTTTCTGATTGGCTGTCTCAGGACGAGTCTGACGATGTGTCGGTGCTGAGCGCTGGCTCTCTGTGTATCCTCAGTCCTGACTGTGACCTTTACGTGTGTGACGGAGACGTGAGCCAAGACCCAGACGAAGAACTCACCTTTGACAGGTAAAAAAAATCATGCTTTTTTTTTTACTTTTATATTTAACTTAACTATATAACGCCTTTATTTGCTCATTCTATCAGTTCATATTGTCTGTAATGAGTTATGATGTTTTTTAGGTCTTATGTGCATTATTTGCATAACAGTTATATAATAATAATAATGGGGCTGTACTCTCTCTCTCTCTCTCTCTCTCTCTCTCCAGTCAGTGTGAAGGTGACTCGTCCTCCACCGGCTCTTCTTCTGAAGAGGAAGAAGAGGAAGACTTCTTCTCTCTTCCATGCAGCAGGATGACACGTCTGGATCCACCGTCACACCGGAACAATCCACGCATGTGGATGGAGGAAGCACGCAGTCGAGATACCTTCACCCGCCGCTCCTCCGTCCCACACGGTAATGAGCAGCGAAAGTTTTTTATTGGATGCCAATTATTAAAAACATTTAAAGCCTGTTTATGGAGATATGAAAATTGGGTATATGTTAATGTGTTTCTAAATGGAGAAGTAGGTGAGTAATTAAATATGGGCTTAATGACACACTCATATACGAGTGTGTCATTAAGCCCATATATAGAGATATAAGATCTTATATGGAGACGAAGGAGTGTCATTGATCCCTTATATGGTAGTCTTCAAACAGTAAGACACAACACATCCGTATATATGGTTATAAATCTTTATAACCTGCACTGTTAAAGCCTCCGAGCTAACTAAGACAGCTTAATGAATAAATGAATAATGATGAAGTCATTTTGTTGCATCTTCACGGCTCTGGTTACGTCCTGGTGCATTACCGAGGGTGTTCCCTCAGTGTTGCATTACTGCATGTGCCATGTTCACATGACAAGGCTTAACACACATACGGCGCCAACCTGTCAGTTAGTCTGAAACAATATATCAGGATGATGAAATAGTTCTAGAAATAATTTTGATATAGTTTTATATATATATAGTTAGTCCTAGTACCAAATACTGTACCTGAAATAGCCTTGTGCTGACTATACTTTAGCTATAAGTATGATAGTACAGTATGGTTGCATATGGTTGCTATGGTAAGCTATAGATAATCCTGCTTAACATTGATTTCTGACTAAACAAGGAGCATTGCATGATTGGAATAAAAAATATGTAGTAAGGGGTGTTCCAGTCATTCTAATTTTTTTTTAAATGAAAGTGTAACTAATTATGTTTCTCCCTCTGTCCTCAGTGAGTTCAAAGGTTGCTCAAGATCGGGAAAGCGGATATTTCTCTCTAGGTCGCGTAACTGGTGCTCGGACATTAAGTGACAAAAGTCCTTCTCCTCATCGGCATGCTGAACGTGGACATCCTTTACCAAGCAACCGAACACTTGAGCCCAAGGCTGCCATTCCATTTCGAAATCCAGACCTTGGTGTACCCTCACAGAGAAGAACCTCTGAGATCCAGAATCCAGATCTGGCACCAGTCGAACTGAACTTCTCTCCAGAACCTGTGGACCTCAGCATCGAAGTCGAGGCTCAGGCAGGTCCGAGATCTTTAAGTCCCACGCCATTCAAGCAGGCGGAATCATTAGCCTCATCAAAAAAAAAAGGGTTTAGAGCCTCGAATTCTTCTTCCAGTCAATTCGGAAATGTCTTGATCTCCAAACAGGATTCAGGCTTTTCTCGCTCGTCATCTCCATCCAGAAGTTCCTCCCCTTTCAAAAGGACAGAGTCTTTGTCCTCACTATCATCTCGTGGCTATGGGCGGGACAGTGTCTCAGAGAGGCGAGATCAACAATCCCAAAGCCTGAATCGGAAGGCATCTGGTCGTCCAGCTGAAGCTGAACCCATTCGGAAAAACTTAAAAACTTTTGCTAGCACTGTGAGTGCCATCGGTAGTTGCACCAAGTCACAGTCAAGCCCATATGCTGACCTGAGAGCAGGGTTAAGGAAGACAGATCCCCCTAGTGGGCAAAGCACTAAAATCCGAAGTCCCTCCCCTGCAAAGCGGAGCCATGATATAGCTGGCCAGTCACTTCTCCGTAAAACGGAGACAAAAAACATTTCAAGTAGTCAAAAGAAATGTGAAAGTCGAAACTCTTCACCAGCCAGGAATAGCGGTCAGTCCATGTTGCGTAAAGTGGTTGAAGGCTGGCGTAGCGCTTCACCTGTAAGAAAGGGCTATGGGACAGCCAGCCAACAAGAAAAAAATCTTGTTTCAAATGGTTGGAGTCATAACACCACTAGTTCCTCACCTTCAAGAAGGAACTTTGAGGCTAGCAGCCTGTCACTGCATAAATCCGAGACCAAGAGACACTCCCCCCAATTAATGCGGAGCAACGATGTACTTACTAAACAATCGTCTTTAAACAAAACTGGATCAGAGCGATCTTCCTATAGCCGAAGTCCATCTCCTTCAAAACGGGGTTACGACCCTCCTGGGCAATCACGTTTTCACAAACCAGAGAGCAGCAGTTTTTCTGGATCAAGCAGATCTCCACATAACCGAAGTCTGTCCCCTTCAAAGCAGGATTACGACCCTCCTGGCCAATCACGTTTTCACAAACCAGAGAGCAGCAGTTATTCTGGATCAAACAGATCTCCTCGTAACCGAAGTCCATCCACTTCAAAACGGGATTACGACCCTCCTGGCCAATCACGTTTTCTCAAACCAGAGAGCAGCAGTTATTCTGGATCAAACAGATCTCCACAGAACCGAAGTCCGTCACCTTCAAAGCAGGATTACGACCCTCCTGGCCAATCACGCTTTCTCAAACCAGAGAGCAGCAGTTATTCTGGATCAAACAGATCTCCACATAACCGAAGTCCGTCCCCTTCAAAGCAGGATTACGACCCTCCTGGCCAATCACGCTTTCTCAAACCAGAGAGCAGCAGTTATTCTGGATCAAACAGATCTCCACATAACCGAAGTCCGTCCCCTTCAAAGCGAGGTTATGACCCTCCTGACCAGTCACATTTTAGATCAGAGTGCAGCAATTGTTCTAAAAGTGGATGGGACCAGGCTATATTACACAAAGCTGTCAGTGAATCCAGGATTGAGTCTGCATCCTACATGGGGAAATCATCTAACAGTAGCACAGCAGGGTCATGGCGAGGCTCCACACACTCTCTCCACAGCCCACCGATATCTCGAAACTCCTCTCCTACCAGGAAGAACAGAGAAAGCAAGCTTGTTGGTGTTCGGAAATCCGCCCATGTTTCCTGGAGTACCGGAGACAGGAGGCAGGGTCGGGATAATCACAGCCCCTCCAGCCTAAGGAGAAGCCCCTCCCCCTTGATGAGAAGCCACACTTCTTCTCAGAGCTCGATTGATTCAGTTATGTCGAGCGGCTCATCTGGTCTGAACCGAGAAGAATATGCCATTATGGCTGACCTTCCAAAGGTCAAAAAGGTCCTCCAGAGGGCGAGGCCAAACCAGATGGAGGGGACGGAGAGAGGAAACAGAGACGAAACCTCATTATACAAACCTGCCAGGTAAAAAAAAAAAAGAAAAAACTCTAAAAAACAAAGCAACAAAGAAGAAAAGAGCAAATGATGGGTTATAAAATAAATCTTAAGGTCATTAGGGGTGTGTTAACAAGTCATTATGTTAATGTACTCCCTTAGCCACTCCCACACTAAACCTGCCCACATCACCTGGGACGACATGATGGATCAGCGAGGAAATCCCTCGCCAACACACAGTCCGTCACACCCACAGGTATCATCACACCTGCACAGGTAACACACAGTGAGATGCTGGCCGACAGACAGATAAACAGACAGAATATGCTGTGTTTGTGTTGAAGGAAAATAAGATGGAGCAGGAGAAGAGCGAGAGAGTTCAACAGGTATGTATCACTCTTTCTCTCTCTCTCTCTCTCTCTCTCTCTCTCTCTCTGTTTCTAGAAAGTGATATATGTAAAGGCATCAGCAGCACCAGTGATGAATAAACTGAGCCCCGTGGCAGTGTGTGAAATGAAAGTGCTGCCTGGGCACGTATTTAAAATTCCTGAAGCTACTATCACTTAAGAGGAAAAACACAAATCAGATTAAATCAGTCTCTGCATGGGCATGTTGGCCTACACACTAACAGCCACAGAGTGTGAGAAGAACATTAACAACTGCAGCCTGCATTTAACACGGGGAGAAAAATTTGAACAAAACACAAAGATGCACATCAAAACATGACAAAACACACTGATACAGAGAACGTTACTGATCACTGATACTAAGAACACTGAGGAAGGAAGAACATTAAAACGCTAGCAAAACTAGTTTACTTAGTTAGGCATAGCTGTCAATTATATACCAAATATATAAGTTGCACACCGTTAGTAATCTGATTGGATGCTAGGCGTTCAATACCTCCTATCCTACCGATAATAGACAGTAACAGTTTAGCGCTGTGACGTGTAACTATATGTATGAGTGGGCGTGTCCCAGGTTTTGTCCAGTGGTTAATGACACTAACTGTGTGTCTCAGCGTGGGTGAGAGTAGGTACGGTCCGCAGTACTGAGGAGAGAGCAGCTGCCTGACAAAACCCACATCCACACCCAGTGACAGAAGCACTTTCAGTAAGAACACACATCTGATAACGTTATGTAACGTCTTAAACAACACGCCGTCTCTTCAGTAATCACTTCTAAGTCGCTCTGAATCGACTCTGAACCGTCCGTGTCGATCTGTTCATGGCTAACATTTAGCTACAAAGCAAACTAGCTTCTATCACAAGGCTGAATCCCAAATCCCTCTCTAACCCCTGATCAAGAGCACTACTCACTGTGTGGAACAAGGGATTGTACACCCTACATAGTGCACTAGCTGTCCATATAAGAATATTTGGGTTTCAACACTGGAACCTGAAAGTTAACGGAACTGATATTCTAAAGTGGAAAAAGTGGAAATATAAAGAAAATCTTGTAAGTTTCTTAGGAGTGTCCACCACCTCCATGTTTTATTCTGCTCACCTTTTGGCTACATGGCACCGGTAATTTTCACCTCCTGTTAATTACACTCACTGTCGCTTAGCTAACTGTCTATCGCCAGTTGCGGTTAGTTTGTTATCTGGTGGCAGAGCAAAAAAATAAGTGAATAATGAAGAAACAAATCATGATCTGTAAAAGCAATATAAAAAATCAGGAAGTACTGTTGTGCTGAATATAGATTGGAAGGTCAGGGGTTCGAGCCCCAGCAACACCAAGTTGCCCTTGTTGAGCCCTTGAGCAAGGCAGGCTCTTAACCCTATCTGCTCCCAGCTTCCTAACTGGGATATGTGAAAAAATTATTTCACTGTGCTGTAAGGTACATGTGACAAACAACTGAATTATTATTATTACATTATTTTGAAAACTATTAACTTTGTGTTTAGAAGGGAGAGAGAGTAGGGACAATAACTCAACAACAAACAACATAAATGAATAAAGGTGTTGGAGATGTTTTAATTCTGTACAGAACACCAGCACTACAACACTACAGTCTCCTCAGGGGGGCTTCAGCTTCAGAACCCGGAAGTAACCCGCGGGGTGTCGCGCGGCGCGGCGCCGCCTCTGATTGGCTGACGCGAGCGCCGCCTCTGATTGGCTGAGGATGAAGCTCGGAGTTTAGTCTGTGAGGGAGCCGCCCAGGAAGAGACGCGTTCGTCTAGTTAAGGGTTAAAAAAAATAAAAGTTGTTAAAGTGTGTGTAGGAGCTTCCACACGGACCGCACAAGTTCGCCCGGTTCCGGTTCACTCTGCCGCTGGGTGTCGGCGGTGTCGGAGCGCAGCGTTATTAATGCGTTATGAAGCGGCGCGGAGGCGGATCTGAGTCTCCTCAGGACTGACTGAGTTAGCCTGTTAGCACAGCGACAGGGAGCGCGCGACAACACTGCAGCTGCTGCTGCTGCGCGCACCTCACCTCACCTCACCCGCCGAGCAGCGCGCGCACTCAGACTCACATGGAGCATTAACCCTGATTCAGCTTCAGTTTATTATTTATCTGTTGTTTTCTTTTAGTTAATTATTATTATCTGTTTGTTTGCTTCCTGGATCATTCGAACATGACGGTAAGAGTTTAGTGTGTGTGTGTGTGTGTGTGTGTGTGTGTTCTGAGATCAAGTTTGATAGTTATAAGTACAGAATGGTGTGTTTGTGTAGGTAAACAACATAATCTCCCTCTGTATGTGTGTGTGTGAGAGAGAGAGAGAGAGTGTGAGAGAAAGGGAGAGGGTGTGTCTGTTTTGCCACCTATTCAAACTGAAAGTGTGTGTGTGTGTGTGTGTGTGAGAGAGAGAGAGAGAGAGAGAGAGAGAGATCAGTGTGTTAATAAGAACTACAGGATATATATCTCCTGATGTGTGTGTGTGTGTTGTCTCCCAGATGCCAAAACTTTTACATTGTCCCCAAAATAACCTGTGAGAGGACACACACTCACCCCCCCTGACCCCCACCTGCAGTGGGATGTTAACTCCTTCCTGTTGTGTGTGTGTGTGTGTGTGTCACCAACTGGTCGATCAGTGCGTCTTTAATTTCAGCACATCACCAGTCTGATCTGATCTGCACACTGTTTCCGTAACACACACACACACACAGGGTCATGATGTAATGTCTGATCTCAGGCGTTGATCTGATTTGTTCTTGTATTGGTGAACATCAGACTCTTGAGTTTTTAGGGCAGATGGTTGAGGCACTGAGTTACAGACCAGAAGGTTGTTGGTTCGAGCGCCAGCTCCACCAGAGTAAGGACCTTGATCCTGTGTCCTCCAGGGGGTGCTGTATGGGACATGTGAAGAGGGAGATTCACTGCACAGTGATGTGTGTGTGTGACTAATCTATTATAGGCTTAACTTCATTGTTAACTACTGGAGTGGGTTTAAGTGTGTGTGTGTGTGTGGTTGCTACCAGTCACTAACGATTGGAAACTAATTAAATCAGTTGTGTATCGCAATTCTTTTTTCTTGTATCGACACACTGACACCAGAATCTATATATTTTTTTCATATCGTTTTATTATTATTTATTAATTACTAATAGAGAGGCAGTGGTTGATTGGACACGTGACCGGTGATCAGTTGATCTGTTGTGTGCCGAGTCCACAAGTGTCTAATTGATGATGTGGCATATTTTTATGGTATTTTCAAAAGTCTCCGAGCCTCAGGTCTGCCTTTTTTTTCCCTCCAGAATCTGTGAGTGAATTAGTCTGAAACCCACTCAGTACACACACACACTTAGAGATGGAGGGGAAATTAGATTCACTTTTTGTTTTTTAATGTACATCATTACATTAAATGTGTTTATACATTAATAATGGAGAGGAATCGGTCTGTGATGCGTCTGGTGTTCAGTGTGATTGATCAGGTGATCAGCTGATCAGACTCGGATATGAACCGTGTTCTGTACCGAGTACAGAAACACATTATTATATCATTACATCATCAAACATCACCATGATGTAACAGTGGAGCTTCAAAGTTAGATGTTAAACTCTTGTATTTGAAGTAATGATGTAGTGTTTAGACGCTGCGCTTGTGTTATTAAGAGAGAAAACTAATGTTATAAGGAACGAGTTTCGTTTAATTACTGATTAAACTTTTATAAAGTCTAAAACTGTAACACAACCAGGGGGGAGAAATTTAATACTGAATAGGGATATTTCTAAAATCATGATGCTTTTTAATGGAATCAGCACAGAGGTATCATTATAATATCGTATCGTGTGTGTGTGAGAGAGGATCGTTAGCGTGCGAGTAGCCGTGTGTGAATGCTGAGGACAGCAGTGTTACGTATCACACGTCTGAAACAGCTTGAGAGGACTCTGATCCCTCAGTGTGAGAGCAGGAGCAGTTAGTCTGTGTGTGTGACAGTGTGTGTGTGTGGTGTGTGTGTGGTATAGCCCACACGCGGCGGTGGTTGAGCTGCAGCACTAGAGGGTTCATTAGACACTCAACACCATGTAGTGACTTTATTATCATCATCATCATCAGTGTTCTCTCTCTCCGAGAATAATAACGAGCTCTGTGACCAATTAAACACTTCATTATCACACACTCCTGTAGGTGACCACACACACACACACACACACACACACTGTGAGTTCAGCAGTGTGTGTGAGGTAACTGGTCATGTGACCTGCCATGGTCAGGGTGTTGATCTCACAGAGACACTGAGAAGCCCATCTCACTGAAGTGTAAGTGTGTGTGTGAGACAGACAGACAGACAGACAGTTGCTCAAAGTTGCCTAATCTTAAGCATTAGATGTATTTTGTGTGTGTGTGTGTGTTGCTCAGCTGTTTTTCATCTTTGGGGTTTCCTGTTAGTTTTAACACTTTCGAAACATGTTTGCGCACACTCTCTCACACACACACACACACACACACACACACACACACACACACACACAGAATGTGTGACAAATGTGTTTAGTGTAAATGGTTTAAGTACTAACCCCCCCCCTCCTCTCTCTCAGCCTGATCTGCTGAACTTTAAGAAAGGATGGATGTCCAAACTGGATGAAAATGGAGAGGTACGTGTGTGTGTGTTTCTATACACTGTATGGCAATAATAAGCACAGTTTTGATTACAACACACACACACACACACACACACACACACACACACAGGTCATAACCTGGGTTTAGTAATGTGTGTGACAACTTCAGTCATTTCTGTTTCTGAAATGGTCACCTGTGTGTGTGTGTGTGTGTGTGTGTGTGTGTGTGTGTGTGTGTGTGTGTGTGTGTATGTACAGTGGAAAAAGCACTGGTTCGTGCTGACAGATGCTGGACTGAAATACTACAGAGACTCAGGAGCTGAGGAGGTATTGTGTGTGTGTGTGTGTGTGTGTTATTAATTATTGTAATATTCTTCAGAATTAACAGTCTGATGGAGATACTGTCTCTGTGTTTCTCAGAGAGATGAGTTGGATGGAGAGATTGATCTCCGCTCCTGTCTGAAAGTCTCTGAGTTTGATGTGGAGAAAAACTACGGCTTTCAGATACAGGTGACTAAAACCCACCCACATTCACTCACTCACACATTCTCACTCACTTATACCGACTCATTCACTCACTCACTCGCACTCACACACTCTCACTCACTCACATTAACTTAAACTCTCACACCCACCCACTCACCCACATTCACACTCACTCACTCACACACTCACATTCACTTAAACTCACACACCCACCCACTCGTTTACTCAATTCACTCTCACTCACTTCATTACTCGGATCACTCATACAGTTATTAACTCATAATTATTTGTATTTCGGTTACATTGTTTAGTATATTCATATGTC
>JAQQZT010000021.1:536212-549887 GCA_030068275.1 Clarias platycephalus
GTTATTCATAATAAAACAAATAGTCCAACAACGACAGCAATTGTGTAGCAAGCATGGTAGTGTAGTGGTTAGCACTGACGCCTTCCACCACTAGGATCTGGGTTTGATTCCCGTCTCTGTGTGCGTGAATTTTGTATGTTCTCCCTGTGCTTGGTGGGTTTCCTCCGGGTACTCTTCCCCCCCCCACCTATATACAGGATAAAGTTGTATAGATGAGTGTGTGAGTACTGAGCTGTAAAAAAAGATGGAAATAAACCATTATTATTACAATATAAATCTTTAAATTAAACAGTTCTGAGCTGTAAAAAACATGGTTATGATCCGTATTTGTTACAATGTAAACCCTGGAATTTGGCGGGAATAAACTGTTTTTTATAACAACATAAACATGTTAGACAGTTATAAACCGTAAAAAAAAAACAATTAAAATGTACGGTTTATTTTTTTTCACAGTGCAATAACGGTGCTACAGTATTTTTTAAGGTAGAATTCTGGCAACCACAGCTGCCGGCTTTTTTCCGTAAAATGTACTATTTATTTTTTACAGTGTAGATTGATCATTTTATAAATTTGTAATCCTACAACTGTATGATTCTGTAATCAAAGATCAACATTCTTTCTTTTTTAATTTCACAGATTTATTAAAAATCCCTGACACACTCAGAATTGTGCTGCTTGGAAGGACTGGTGTTGGGAAGAGTGCAACAGGAAACACCATTCTGGGTAAAGAACTATTTAATGAAGACCTGTCTGATGAACTAGTGACCTGTGTGTGTCAGACAGAGACAGCAGAAGTCTGTGGGAGACAGATTACTGTGATCGACACTCCAGGAATTGACACAAGTACTGATTATGATGAAAACATGAAAGAGATTGTTAAATGCATCTACCATGCAGCACCTGGTCCTCATGCTTTCCTGCTGGTGCTGAGAATAGGACAACGCTTCACACTGGAGGAGAGAGAGGCAGTGGTGATCATTGAGAAGTTGTTTGGTGAGAAATGTAACATGTACACTATTGTGCTCTTCACTGGAGGAGACATGCTAAAAGGAAAGACAGTGGAGCAGTATGTAGAAAAGGCTGGAACAAATTTAAGGGCACTTGTGTCTGAGTTTGGGGACAGATATCATGCTTTCAACAACAATGATAAAAACAACAGTACCCAGGTCCTGACTCTCCTGAATAAGATAGATGAGATGGTGGCACTGAATAGGGGAAGTTACTACACTAATGAGATGTTCCAATGGGTCGAAATGGAAAAGCAAGCAGAACTACATGAGAGAATATTGAAGGAACAGGAGGAGCAGATGAAACGAGAGAGAGAAGAACTGGAAGCTAAACACAAAGAAGAGATAGAAAGACTGGGAAATGTGGAGCTGCAAAAAATGAAAGAAACTGTTGATGAAGAGATGCTTAGAAGTAAAGCAATCTCAGACCAGCTTAAATTCCACATAGAAGAAAGTAAAATAAATGATCAAAAAGAACTAATGAGAAAAGCAGAGGAGGAGAAAGAGCAAAGAACTTTAGAGGCAGAGTTGCAAAAGACAAAAGAAAGACTGCAAGAAGAAGAAAAGATGAACAAGGAATTGCAAAGCTCTTATGAAACAATGAAAGAAGTCATGCGGCAGAAAGATCAGTCTGATCAAGAAAGAATGAATGAACAAAAGAAGTCCATTGCTGAAACAACAGCTTTAAAACAGGTAGATATATCTGTACTGTACGTCTTATATCACTCAGTATTTCTACTGCTCAGCATCCATCACACTTCTATATCTCTATCTGATATTCAGCAGCTGGTGTTTGCAGGATTTCTGTGCTTTTAGAGTAAAATTAATTAACACAAGATTTGGTGTGATTTGATGCACTTTTCCTGAAGTCAAGTAAAGTCAAGTGGTTTAACCAAAGTAAACATGTGACCTTCCAGAGTGTCAGCACTGGCATTACAGGTAAATAAAAATGCAGCAATGGTGAAGGATCCGTGATTGTGTGTCAGTTGAGGAACACACACTTAAAGAAATAAAAGTAGTAGTTTGATGGAACATGGAGTCAGGGCATAACAAAGGGCTTATGCTAGAGATTAAGTTTTGTAAAACAGGTGAACTGGATACTGACTTCATAGTCACTGTATGAGTTTGATCAATTTCAATCCATTCATTTGTCTCATCAAATTTGTGTTTGAGTTTCTGTGGTCAGTTTAATTCAAATGTTATTACATTTTCTTGTAGAACCTGGTAATTATTGAATCCAGAGATTTAAACCAGGTCAGAGTGGAGGTTGGGATAGTTGAATAAAGATATTCGGCCCAGAATGGACAGTGGTAAATTCATCCAGTACTGAAGATCATCATCAATCATTTTAAGTAGTGGAGTGAAGTTGTGTCCAAACAGCTCTGACAGTTTAGAGGAAACATTAATACATAAATAAGTAATGTGATTGGTACATAACGGACTGTGTGGTGTAAGGCTGTCACATCCCAGCTGTGTGTGTGTAATGGAGGAATAGAAGACTTATTCCAGTTAATTGGGTATGTAGCACTGCCACATAAAGAGCAATTTTATATAGGGTGAAGTAAGTCGGCTAAATGATAAAACAGCTGCGAAGCCCTATTGATTGTGCCCAGAAAGGGGTGAGTATGGAGATACAGCGCAATGTTTATATGTTTATTACGGAGTTTACTGTCACAGTCGGACACCAGAGGGCGCCAGACCCCCGGGCGCCATTTTGGTTTTATGTGTGTTTTTCTTAGTTTGAACTCTAATTCCCAGAGTGCACCTCGATCAGGTGATTGGAGCACACCTGATCGAGGTTAGCCAATTTATGTTTCCTTATAAATAGTCTTTTGTTTCCATGGCCCCTTGTCGGTCATTTTGTTATCATGCTGTAATGTTTCAACACTGAGTTTACCCTGTGTAGAGACTGACTCCATATTGATTCCAGTTTGCATACGGTGATGTTAAGTGGGGGTTACCTTTTCCAGGTCCTTGGTGTCATGCCATTTTTCCTAGCTCTTGGTTTCGTTCTGTTGATGAATAGTTCTGTTTAGTATTGTCTCCTAATGAGTGTTAGCTTAGCCATGTTAGCCTTTATGTTGTCCTTGTTAGCCTTTGTGTTTAGCCATGTTAACCTTTGTGTTTAGCCATGTCTAGTCTGTCATAGTTAGTCCATGTCTTAGTATCGTTCTTGTTTGGTTTAGTGTAGCTTAGTTTCTGTTTGTCTCCTGCTATTTCGTTTACCTTATTAAAAGACTCCTTTCAGTTACGTTCACCTCCGCCTATCCCTCTCTCTCCTTAAACCCCACACACACACACCCGTTACATTTACAAAGAGAGAGACGAAGGCTGTTCTTTGCGGGCTGAGGGGCTGGACTGCTTCGTCTCGGTTCTCTCACTCCGACATCGGCCTCCCGGTTGTATTCCATCATTTCCGGTGAGACCGATTCATCTCTCTCACACACTCATACAATAACCTGGACTTTGGACATTCTACACATTCTCACACACAAACTCCGCTTTCAATTGTATATATTTTGTAAATATTGTTTTCTTTGTTGTTTTTCTTGGTTGGTGCACCTTTTTGTTTAGTTTTTTGTATAATACACGTTTGTTGTGTTTGAATTGGTCGTTGTCTTGTTGGTCTTCTTCACTGTGGTTTAAAGCACTTTGACACGAAGAGAATTCTCTCTTTTTAGTGTAACATCAGGCAATCTTATTTTATCCAAACGTTACAAGTATTCGGAAAGATTAGAGAATAAATAAATGAGTTAAATCATTTCTTGTAATGATGATGCGAGTCCTGTAGATACAATAATACATCTGCATAAATGATTTAATGGTGTATATTAAGTTTTTTAATTCCTTTAATGTGGGTGTTCTGGTGAACTGTTAATGGTGCTAATGTTTTAATAAAATGGTGAATAGTGAGAGGGAACATCCTTGTCTAGTCCCCCGGTGCAGTGTGAAGCTACGTGATGATGTCCATGGTGGTGATAACGTTTGGAAAAGGTGATGTAAAAATAATTTTATTCCAGTTGATAACTGACTCTGTGTAAAGTTTTAAATTCGTGCATTTGAATAATCTAGTCGCTCGGTCTGTCTGCTGTGCATCGATTAGTTCACTGACGTCAGTAGACACAGTACAGTAGGTAGACGGTAGACAAGGGGAATGTCTATTACCACCGTGCTCACCGGCAAAACGACAGCTGCCAAAATAAATCAGTCGCATTTTGTGTCATTCATGAAATGATCGCTAGGTTCCACATAGTGACATTTTCATTCGATGCAGTTTTAAATATGATTAGAGCTTAAGTCATTGTTGTATCGAAGAAATACTAGTGATGGTAACTTCCACATCCGAGTACTTTATACAACAATCAGAACCAGAGCTACTGACATTTACTGTACAATAATGCAATAATGAGTTTTTAAAAAATGGTTAAATGTTGTTTAGACAGAAGATCAAGTTTACTAGCTAACAATTTTATTTGTACAAAGAATGAACTGTTATATAGTCTATCTGTTTGTATCGGTTTTTTGTTATTATTATTTTTTATTACATTTAAATACATCAAACTTTAAATATAGAAATAACTGGAAAAATAGACTTTCAGAATGAAACATTAGAATAACTAAAAAAATGCACTCTAAAAAACGCTGGGTTGTTTCTGTAAACACCTGGTTGGGTTATTTCGACACAACAACTGGTTTATTCTTTATTCTCTGTTTTCTCCAAACGGCTGCAAAATGTTCAAAATATTACTGTTAAGTGTAGTTTTAAGAGTTGTTTAGTTGGAATGCATGTGTGTACAGCCCAAAATCTCCATCGGTTATTAAAGATAGCGTTTGTTTAAAAAATACCCCAACGATTTCGCTTGTGGCAATTCCCATGTACATGCCTCATGTACCCCACCCAACACAGCCTCACCCCAGAAATAATTTCTGAAAATTACCACCGTCTCTGTAGTGTTTAAAACAGAGGTATTTTATTTTGGGTATAACTGGTATTCTTTGGTATAATATGGTTATAGTATAATATATCGCAGCTGTGTGACGCATACTGTACTCTGCGTTCCAGACTCTTTAGTGGAAGCTGTTTGTTTTAAAGGTTTTCTTACACAAAGCAGTGTCTTCCCACCTGGGAGTTTCTCCAGCATACTGTATATCAGATTGATGGACATGAGTCCTCTTCTGTTAAATTTTTGAGGATGACAGTTTTTTTTTTTATCCCAAATGTAATCAACAATATTTTTAAAGGTTTTATTGTTTTAATGTTATTTTAAAGTAAATGAACAGTAATAGCTAACATAGTAAAATAAATAATTTAATGGTTTAAATAGTTAAAATAAATAGTTAAAATGTTAACAAGGGGAATGTTTGATGTCATGTGGACATTATAAGATTTGTATTGAAAACTTCTAATTAAAAAGTGGCAGCTGGCTCGCCTAAAAATAGATGCAGGATTATTTTTATAATCTAAATACAAATGTTTCATTAATTGTAGGCTATTATTGTTTACTTATAATATTTGTTAATTTAGTTTAAATGAGGTTTGGGCTCCGGGGTGTTGATCATCGTGATCCTCCTCTTTAATTTCCTATGTAGTCTAATCAGCGCTCAACCGCACACAAAGTTTTCCAGAGCGCAGCGGCAGAAGTAGACTAATGATTATGAATGCGTCGGGAAAAACAGTAAGGAAACTGACTCTGACCATTTAAATAATTCATTGATAAATTAATGATGTCTTTCGTTTCGGCTGTAGTGATGAAGGTGATCATGTCATCTCGTCGTCTCTGCACCAGTGGGTGTGTCTATTATTCACTTACGAATTACATCATCTGAAATTAGTTTTCCAGTAGTTTATATAAAATCAGACATTTCGCTTTCTGTAAGTAGATATTTTTCACGTCTGTGAGGTGAGTATAAACGGAGTTTCAGTTCATTTTCTGACACGCTCAGGATACAGAACAGCGCCCCCTGTTTACTTTTATTATTTAATAAAATCTAAACGTTTTGTTGTCATTGTGATGCACTTAAATAAAAGTAGAGTCTTATAAAGCGTATGCATCTTATATAGTTTTATTATATCGTTTTTGCACATTAATCTGACAATGTTTTTCTGATGCACACCCAACGTTTTCAGGCTACGCGTGTGTTACACGTGATAAAATCTAAAGGCTCCTGTGTTTCCTTTACTTAAATTCGATACTAATAAGATTTAATTTAATTTAAATTCTACATTTGTACTGTAATTTTAGTACTGTGATTATGAATTCGTTTAACTACAATGTTTCACTTGATTTTATCCGTTACTACGTGCAGCTCTAAAGGAGTCTCATTAATCCTGGAGTGAATGAACTGATGCCCGAGGTGTCAGTCTTTAGTTATATAGCGCCAGTCAGTGGTAGAAGCCAGCAAACGCACAAAATCAAATGCTGTCACCATGCTCCGCGGCGCTAAAACCAGAATACCGCTTGAGTACCATCTGTACTAATAACAATAATATGCACAAGATATATAACAGTTCATTATTTTTACAAATAAAATAATCAGCTAGTGAACTTGATCATCTGTCTAAACAACATTTAACCAATGTTTATTATTTTGGACTCATTATTGTACAGTAAATATCAACAGCTCTGGTTCTGATTTTTCATGTTTGTTGTGTAAAATACTCAGATGTGGAAATTACCATCACTGTAGTATTTCTTCCATACATCATATTGTGTGTTTTTTATGACTTAAGATCTAATTACAATTTAAAACTGTGGCAATTGCAAACTAAATAACTCAGATAACTCATTCTTACAACCCTATACTGTACATAATCTACTCACTCATATATAGTGCAGAGAAAATGTCCAGGACTGAGTGGAGACAGATGATCTTATGTACAATAATTAAATATTTACACATTCGACATGTGATGGTACAGAAGGAACATTTACAAAAACACACATTCAGGGTAAAACAGTGCGAACAGGAACAGTGCACTATGAAAAAGGGTGTTAGGTTTGTAAAAGCCCACTTTTTTACACCCTATACACAGTCATACATCAGTGTCACTCTCGAAAAGCAGTTCCTGTTCAACTGAAGTCACAAGTCAACATCACATACCTGACATTTCCATGGTGTTTTTCACTGCTTACCATGAACTGATTTACACACACAGACCCTGTGACCAGCAGTAACAACATTACTGTCACCCGAAGTCAGTCCATGTGCTGGTTGTACACAAACACAGGTGCAGGACAGGAAAATGTCTTCGTTCCCTTTGTACGTAGAATTCAGGATACAACAGACAGATACGACTCGTGTATCCATCGACTTTAAAAACACAAGAGGCCCATTCTGAACCCAGACCCCAGTTGTGGTCCGAATCACAGCGTCTGTGAAACAATGTCATCATCAGTCTGGGTTTTCTATGAAACAGCGATGGGCGTCTGTATCTTGCCTGGTTGTTTGCATTTGCTTTCTATTGAACATTTTATCCTTTATATCTCATATATACTCATCACATTCCAAACATTTATACTGAGCAGATATTTACAAATCAGATATTCAAAACAGAGTGAAATTCACTGAATCTGTGTGGAAACCTGATGTTTTCACGACACTGTCTGGAAGGCGTGGCCTTTTATGTAGATCACTCAGACTGGTTCCTTGGGAATAGCGTGTGGGCATGTCCTGTCTCAGGGGGTGTGTTCTTGTATGTACATTACCGAGACAATTTGCCCTGTGAATAGCGTGTGGGTGTGTCCTGTCTCAGGTTATTATCAGATAATGAAGTGACTGTGCCTCTCCTTGCATTCATACTGATTACATAAACTGAGAATATTTATTGTAATGTAAAAACAGATCTTTCTATAGATATATTTCTCATGTCTGTGTGTGCAGTATTCTCAGTATTCAGTTTCAGTTAATTTTAGTGATGCCTTTTCAGAAAGATATTCTCAGAGACTGAGACGGCTGAAAGCTCACCCTGTTTATTTAATTTATTTTACAAAAGCACAATGTTCTGTTGATATTGTGGATGTACAGTGGCAGCCTGAATTTGTGAGGTTGAAAACTACTGAATATGGTATTTAACACCTAAAAATATTTTTAAACAGAAATCTAGTAACTTCATTATTATGCATTAAATTTTAAAAGGTTGAAATACATTTTCATTTGAAATATACAACCACAATAAATTACAGTGGGGAAGATTTCTAGCATTTTAAATGCTGTAAGGATTTCTTTCCATTCAGAAAAATTCTAATATTTTTATTGCAACAAGGTTTTGTTCAGTTCATGTAATTCGACATTTTGCTTTGGGGGATTTTGGCCCTGTTAGACGTCCATAGTAAAGGAGCGTGATATGGCTGTAGGATTTGTGTGCTTGTAGAATGGATAGCAGGAAGCAAAGCGCACCTTAGAAATACAAGACATGATGTTTCACTCTGCTGACATGGACCTGTTTTGAATAGTGGTGCAAAAAAGAATCTGAAACTGTTTTTGTATTTTGAGATGTTTAGTTTAGACTTTACCAGCAAGTAATACCTACATGCTCACCCTACAAGAACAAGAAGTAAGATGAGTGTTTAAATCATGAACCTAAAAAAGGCAGGAAGGTAGTTAAAGTGTGAGTGGATCAGCTTACAGAGGTCTTCAGTAAAATCTTTAACTTTTGCCCTCTAGGACAACGCGGGAACTACAAATGAATTCTCTTCCTCAATTTCAGTTCAGCTTTCAGTGTGATCATTCCTGACATTCTAGTGACCAAACTGTCCCCCTACTGTAGGTCTCTCACTACCCACCTGCACCTGAATTAGGGACTTTCTCACAAACTTTCAGGTTCGACCCCCAGCTCTCCTTTTTCCCACACAGATGACCTTAAAGCTGGAGGAAAAAAAATATTTTATATTTCTATGAAATTAAACACTTCACAGCAGCAGTGGGCCGAACCATACAGAGCCCAAGAAGTGTAATGGAGGAAAAATACATACATAACCTGTGTACATTCATTCCTGGAACAGCAGAAAAGAAACAAATGGCAATGTTACTGTTTACTCTGTGGGTGTGTGTGTGCAGGTATGCAAGTGTTTGTGCGTCTGTAAACTGAAATGAAAGAAGCTACTGTAGTAATACACAAAAAAATATTATTTATTTTTATTTCAGTCACAGAAATAAAAACACATTTAGAAGTTTCGAGGTCAGTATTTTGTAACTATGAATTAAACAAACTACACTAACATATTTCATGGTGGTTACATACTGTATGTATTTGAGTGTATGTCTAAATTTCTAGCAAACAGAAATTTTTAGCAAAACCTACGTCACTTCCTCTTTTGAGCAAGAGTGCGTACGCATGTCTCACCTTCCGTGCATGAATCGTCCCTGAGACCAGCTCTGCAATCGGTCCAGGGATTGTTACCGAGCTTGGAACGATTGCATGCTCACAGACAAAAATCAACTGGTCCCGGGGCAAGTGTGATCGGAAACGGTTCCCGGACCCCATGAGAAACGTCCTCAGTGTAGAGTGTTAGCAGACAATGCTAGGTGCTATCCAGAAGCAGAATACTAAAGCTAATGCTAATCCCAGAGCAATAAACAGGCTCAGTGAGGAAACAATCACATGGGAACAGTAGCTGCAAAATCTCAATAAGAAAACATGAGAAGAGGCATTGTACAGTATATACACTCTGGACAAAGGCACAGAGACCAGGAGCTGGTCCTTTAAATGGGCAACTGTTGTCTTATTTTATTAATACAGTTTGTCATTAACACAATTTCAAATTTGTCATTTTTAAATAGTTGTATAACATTTATATTTATTTATATTTTACAGGAAAAACACAGCGAGCATAAAATGGAAGAAAATGGCTGTGAAGAAAGAAAAAGGTCACGGATAGAGCAACTGTTTATTAGACTTAATCTTGTGGAAAAATATCAACAAAAACTGAAACCTTCAGATGTTCTCCAGATAACTCAACTCTCATTAAACTGTCAGGAGTCTTGTACAGTGAGAGATTTAGTGGAAATGTTTTTACAAAGGTTGCTGATGATGGATTACAGAGCAAGATGCATTACAACTGAAGAAAATGAATCTACTGGAACAGAACAATCTGAATCAGACACTAATTATGAAGATGATGATCTCTTTGCTGAAATTTTCTCCAGGAAAACAACTTTTCATAGTGAAAGCCACAGAGATCCTGTTCACCCCATGGATGTCCAGATGGCTGTGCTTCACAGCTCTGATCATTTCCTAAAGCAGCTAATAGTGAATAAACTGGCTCAGTGTCAGTATGCTCTGCCCCTGCTGGTGCCCAATCCCTTCACCAGAGAGATTGAGTTTCCTCTGTGGACCTTTCGCCAAATCAGGAAGAGCTGGAAGACCACTGACTCATCTGATGAGAAGATCAATAAAACTCAGGCTGTTTATGAAACTGAAACTCCAATGGTGGCTTTCTTCAGGTTCGGCTCTGCATGCTCATCCAAGTCTCAGCTGATGAACAGCTTGATCAATGAGAAACACCACACATTCTTTCACAGACACTGTCCAGGCAGCACCAAGAACCGGCTCCTGGTGGATGGAGTGGTGGAGATCGCTTGGTACTGTCCATCTGGGAAGGAAACTGATCATTTCCCTGACTGTGTTGCTTTCTGTAATCTCCATGGTGATGCAGAAACTAATAAGGAACAACTGAAGATACTGAGTGAAATGTCCTCTGTCAATGTTGTATTTTTATGTGATGCAAATAAAACCACAAACAAGGAAATACTAGAAAAGCTCTTTAAAGGTGCAAAACCACTTATTTGTCTACTTTCTGATAATGAATCTGGTGTAACTAGAATCAGGAATGGAAAATACAGAATTGGTCTTAAAGACAGAAATCAGTCAGATGTAGCCAAGAACCTCAGAATTTCTATCAAAGAGTGTCTTTCAAACTCAACATCAATTTTCAAAATTGAAGATTTGGTCAAAACTGAAGTGATGAGAAAAGATGAAGATGATTCTGAATGTAAAAGAGGAAAAGAAGCTGCAGAAAATATCATGAGTCAGTTAAAGGGAACTGTAGTCTCCAAACTAAAGGAAAAGCATCTGCCCTGTCAGGGGAAGTTATGGCATGACTGGTGTGAAATGAACAAAGACCTGCATCGACTTCAAGGGAACAACTTAGAGAAGCAAAAGAGTGAGAAACAAAGAGAAATGAAGCAAATCCGGGAAGAGCAGAATAAACACAAACTTTCAGGTCTTATGGAAGAATTTATTGTCTCACTGAATCTTCTGGGAGAAAATGAAAAACAGTTTTTTCTGAAATGGGTTGGGATTTTCCTGGACAAACACACAGCAGATGATCTTTTGATACTTTATCAGAAATACAATGAAAAGTGGACAGCAGTTTTAGATCTTAAGAAGAACCATGATAAATCAGATAAAATGACGGAGGAGCAAAAAGAACTTGAACATCTTTCAGAAAAACTGAATGCATCAATGTTTGGTTTGGAACACATCCTCAGAGAGATGGGTCAGATATACGAGTCTTTTACTTCTGTACAAACTAACAAGGAAAGATCTAAAGATAAAATCATAAAAAATCTCCCCAAGCTTGCAGCAGAACTCATGAAATCTGGTCATCCACTGGAGCTGATGGATGGAGATGCTGCTCATGTTCCTCTGATCTGGGTTTCAGCAGTTCTAGATGAACTTGTGAAGATACTGGGAGACCAGAGAGTGTTTGTGCTGTCAGTTCTGGGAATTCAGAGCTCTGGGAAGTCCACCATGCTCAATGCCATGTTTGGACTCCAGTTTACTGTCAGTGCTGGTAGATGCACCAGAGGAGCCTTCATGCAGCTGGTCAGAGTGTCAGAGGCGATGAAAGAACTGCTGAAGTTTGACTACATTCTAGTTGTAGATACTGAAGGACTTCGAGCACTTGAGCTCGCAGGAAAATCCACTCAACATCATGACAATGAACTCGCCACATTTGTTGTTGGTCTTGGAAACCTGACTTTGATCAACATCTTTGGTGAGAACCCTGCTGAGATGCAGGACATCCTTCAGATTGTTGTTCAGGCCTTCCTGAGGATGAAGAAGGTCAGATTGAATCCCAGATGCATGTTTGTCCATCAGAATGTCAGTGACATCACAGCCGGAGAGAAAAACATGGAGGGACGGAGACGTTTACAGGAGAAACTGGATGAAATGACTAAATTGGCTGCAAAAGAAGAAGATAGTGAAGCCGAGTGTTTCAGTGATGTTATCGAATTCAGTGTACAAGATGATGTGTATTATTTTGCACAGCTCTGGGAGGGAAGTCCACCAATGGCACCACCAAACCCCTGCTACAGCAGAAATGTTCAGGATCTAAAGGAGGCCATTTTCAATAGAGCTGAAAAATCTACTGGTGTGGCTCTATCCCAGTTTAAATCACGTGTTGGTGATCTGTGGAATGCAATAGTCAATGAGAACTTTGTGTTTAGTTTCAAAAACACACTGGAGATAGCAGTGTACAGGAAACTGGAAACTGAGTTTGGAAAATGGACCTGGACCCTCAGACATGCCATGTTAGATACTGAAGAAAAACTTCACAACAGAATCGAAAATGAAAAAATGAAAACAATTGATGAAAAAGATCTTCATTTTTACATGAAAGAGACCAAAGAGGAAGTGGACAAGTCAATGAAGCGTTACTTTGAAGAGGACAAAGATAAAGACATTTTAATTCAGTGGAGAGTGAGATGTGAAACAAGAATCACACAGCTTTATGAAGACCTTGTTAAAGATACAAAACAAAATGTGAATGAAGTTATACAGCAGCAACAGGCACGGGAGAGTTTTGAACATAAAAGGGAACAGTACGATGAAAAACTCTTCAGTCTGAGCAAAGACCTCGCTCTGGAACTAAAAAGTATATCAACTGAGGAACAAGTTCATGAAGATGGATTTGATGAACTGTGGGACAAATGGGTCACTGATCTGACACAAGACACACCTAAAGAGAGAAGTATTGATTTTTGGCAGGATGCTGTACAGATTCTGTCTGTGGAAAATGAATTAACTTTAGTGTGTGAGCGGAAAAAACAGCAATACTACACACATATAGACAGTCTGGAATGTTACATTTCAAAACTCAAAAGACAGAAATGGGTTCATTATGTCCCTTTCATGAACAAACTTTCCTTTGAAGACAAAGAGTTAGTGAGGACTCTGATCATAAATGTGATCAAAGACACTAAGGAGTTAATCAACAAGATCTGTAATAAAATCACAAGACTAGGGTACAAAGACAGCTACATACAGGAAATAACAGGTCATGTGAGGATAAGAGTTGAGGAACATCTCAGTGAGAACCAGAGAATACAACTCAAAAAGGAATTCACTCTGGATCTCTGTCTCCATGTGTGTGAACTTGCGAGTCACAGATTTACAGAGTGCCATAAACAATTCAGAGAAGCAAATGACATAAGAGTTTATCTGTCCAAACAGAAACCACAATATTACAGTGTGTTTAAAAACTACTGCACAGGAGCAACAACAACCAAAGTGTTTGGAGATCTGATCTGCAATAACCTGAGAGAATCCATCCTGCAAGCAGTCTACAATAAAACTGCTATTGGTTTGGCAGCACAGATCAGATCAGACATGCCAGAGTTTAACGGTAACAGATCAAACCTGGAGAAACACATCCTGAAAT
>JAQQZT010000021.1:673833-687869 GCA_030068275.1 Clarias platycephalus
CACACAGAGACGGGAATCGAGCCTGGACCCTGGAGGTGCAAGGCGACAGTGCTAACCACTACACCACCGTGCCGCCCGGATGAATCTCTACAAATGACAAATAAAGGAGCTGACTAGAGTACAGCTATAGCACTGACACCATGTCCTGAAGCTCAGATTATAGAAAAGAATATGCACTGTTCTGAAAAAGGTCATATGTGTCAGTGCTGAGGCCCTAATTGCTGCTTCACAGCTAAGGTGGTCAGGTCAACTCTATATTATGGACCATGAAACCAATTGTCAAAAGCTGTTCTATAGGGTGAACTGACCAAAGGACACCGTACGTGTGGTATCCACAAACTGCCATACACGTATATGAGATGATACTTGAATGTTCCTGGTCAAATAAATGTAGAAAGATGAATAATAGAAAAACAATATATCTGTGGAGAAGTCTCATCATTGCTATCATGACTGCTGCTGTATAACTCGAACAAGATATGATTTGGTAGGAATCCACAGAGTGTGGCCTATCAGGAATACTCTAATGTATTACTCGACTTACTTTTGGTAACGTGTCAGTCCAAGGACTGGAGAATGGCCGAGAGGTGAGCTGACGAATTATGGTAATGATGTCCAAATTTTTGTTCAAGAGTCTAAACACTATAACTGCAAAGGTACTGGCTGGTAAACAAGGTAAATAAACCTTACATCCCCCATGATGTAAAATCAGTTAAATGTGCCGAATATCCTCTGTAGTTTAATATATCATCCACAACTGTTACAGAAAGTTAAAGGTTACAGGCTGCTGTTCCAGGTTGGACCATGGCCCCTGGGTAAACCTTATATAAGCAATTCTTCAAAGATTTACTGGACAGGTCTATGACAAAGTGCTAATCTTAATGTCGCAGAACAGATACCTAGTGTTTATGGTTCAGTGCTCAGTGTTGGGTACCTGTTTAAAGTGTCAAGGACGAAGGATGAACATAATGGGCTAGATAAAAATGCTGGGCAAGATAAAACGCACAGTATCCCAGCCCTTCTTCTTCTTCTTCTTTGACAGGTTCTTCATTCTGTATGGTTCTGGGTAAATGGAGATGGGCAACATGTCTTTTCCGCAAACTGTCATGACCTTCTGCAGCAAGTTTATATTTTATTAAAGTCTAAGTATTTTATGTCATGCTGTTTCTGTACTAGTACTGATAAGAACATTTATAAATTTTATCTAAAAAAAAAACAGCAAATGTCATATTTAGATCATTTACCAGTCCAGGAGCTTTTACAATTATATGATCCAACCTAAACTTTAGCTCAACTGCTTCCCTTTATTTTCAATCTGGTTGTATATTTAAACAGCTCAGTTATCGATGTTCCAAACAATCTTATCTTAACTATCTTCACTGTGAGCAACTTTGAGTGTTATTTTCTCCTTTGAATTTCTTTTTGTCCCATACTGCCTGCTTAACGTTTGATTAACAGGTTAGAAATATTGTGTGCAACAATCATTAAATCTCATTAAATGTATGGAGAACAGTATGGGATGTACATTTGTATATTTATATTTGAGGCGTATTCATGTCTACTTATTTATAGTTCATTGTACATCGCTAGTTTAGAACATGTTCAGTGTCAGCGCTGTGGATTCACCCCTCTGGGGCTGGAGGCTTGAATCTCATTTCAGTTCTGTGTGCATGTAGAGATCTCTCATGGTTTTTCCGATGTTGGTGGGTTTCCTCCCACAGTCCAAAGGCATGTAGACTGATTAGTGTGGTGCATGGTTGGGTTTGTGTCCTGTAATGGGTTGGCACGCCTTCGGCATGTACCTCACCCAATTCCCTGGGATGGTTAAGCATCCAGTGCTTAGTTTGTTTTCAAAGTTTAGATTTTTCTTGTTGGTGCAAACTCCACCAGCATTCCTGCAGGTCTACAGCTCAATGTTTCGATGCTATACCATCTTTCTCAGATGCTCTTGCAACAATTATTCTGCACCCTAGTTCAATTGCCGTGTTGTCATGACGCAAAGGTTTTGATTCCAGCATACTGAATGCTGAAAGCACAATTAAGCTTGCATACACAAGACAGTATGGCTGAGGTCCTTTCTAAAATGCCCTATAATAGACATGTGATCTACAGCTCTTACAGTCTCAGACTTTCTCCCTTTCTTACTCTGAGTCCCCCTGACTCTGTCTGCCCCAGTCCAAGGCCTTGTGTATTGCGCGTCAGTGAGAGTTATAGGACAGAACGAGTGGTGTAATGATGAAAGTGAGAGAGGAATGAGGATGTAGAGACAGAGGGAGAGAGAGTGTGTGATGGAGCACAGATGGAGGAGGAGGAGGAGGAGGTGTGTGTGAGAAAGATAGATAGAGAGAGATAGTGAGTGCAGGAACACTCAGAACAGAGAGAAAGGAAGTGATGGAACGACAAAAGGGTTAAACCCTCCTGTTCTGTCTGTAACAATCAGCACTGCATTTCCGTTACAGAAAGCTCCTTCTGTCCTGGCTTTGTCTCTGATGTCTCCCTACTCCCTTATTTACATTTGTAGAGGACACTTCTCTCAACCACAGAAATGGTTCAGCGAAACTGGATCATTCAAGAGCACATTCAAGAGCAATACATTCATATAGAAGACGTGTGGATGAACACCTTCACTATTATTTCACTGGCGATGAAGCTAATGTTTGCGATAGCTAATGTGAGACTGTTTTATACAGATTTTAAACAGAGTGGAAATGAGACAGAACATCAAGATTTATCGCAAAGACTACAATTTCACTTTGTATTATGAGAATTTTGGGACAAAAAAATTACATTATATATTTCATGAAATGCATTTTAATACATTTATAATTCTATGTGGTTTTCATCAGAGATGTCAGTGAATTAAACAACTGCTTCAACGTTAGTTAACTAGAATACACAGAATATAGCATCATGACTAGCATGTGGACAGAATTTTGTTGATGTAAAGACACAGAGACAAGCGATAGAAAATGAGAAGGAACAATCTGGAACACCGATATGTGTTAATGAATTGATACAAAATGGCTGATTGATACATGCGAAACATGATACAGGCAAACATGATTGATACAAAATGGCCATAACCACGAACAATGATTATAAATAATGATACAATAGATAGATTTAATTATAACAATGGCTGTAAAATCTAAACATGGACTAGAGGCAGCAACAGTCGACACTGTGGGGTAATGGTTAGCACTGTTGCCTCGCACCTCCAGGGTCTCAGTTCAATTCCCAACAAAAACCTATCCCGGCATTTTAGTTTCCACCCACAGTCCATGAACGTGCAGATCAGGCTAATGGGCATTCCCAAATTGCCTGTACTTTGTCAATAGTGTGTGCCATGTGATGGAATGGGACCCTGCACCTCACCTCGTGTCTTAAGTCTCCTGGGATAAGCTCCAGGTTCCCCGTGACCCTGTATACAAAATAAATGAGTCAGAGTGAGTGAGAATATTCATCCATCTACAGCAGTGACTTCTGGGTAATTTCTGCTCCTGCGTTGATTCCTTATTGATTGCTTTTTTATTTTTTTAAAACAAGCTGTTACAGCATGAGAGCAGGGTTTAAAAGGAAGTATGCAAAGAGATGAGTGAAAATGTGTACACACTACAACAGGTGTTACCTATGCCCTTATTTCAAACTCAAATTGAATAATGGCGACAATGTGTAATATTCCTCTAAGCATGACAGTAGTCGTACCATCATTGGTCATATGACCGTCACATATTTTTCATGATGACGTGTAAACATTTTTTTTTTCTCTTTATAACAGGAAAAGAAAAAAAACTCTATTTTTTCGCTTCATAACAGGATTGGGACACAGCCATTTGTGGTGTACTTACAGCAGAAGGAGGGAGTGATTTGTTCACTACATAGGGTGCAGAATTCACTTGCTCATCTCCTACACAGAAGCCTGAACCCTGAACTTCATCCGTACTAGAAATACCATTCATTACATGTCTATTTTATTTATAAAGCGGTTAGAGACTTGAATCGTACAGTAGATAATATATGTGTTAATAGCAGAAGCCACTCTCTCACACCGTATAAAGTGCACTTATAAAGGCAGGTCCTTACTGATCGTGTTGTGTCGAAGACAGATATTCTGTACACGCCTAACGTGATGTAAAATGTACAGAGATCGAGCAGAGATGTGAAAAAGAACACGGTTTCTGTACGCACTACAGGAGGGTTAAGGGGAGGAGAGGAAGTGCAGACCGTTACCACGGAAACAAGGCCTAACATTTCCCTCCCACTCATCTCTCTGGATGAAGTTCTTTCAGTGCATGAGCTTCGAGAGCAGAAGCAGACACACACACACACACACACACACACACACACTGGGCTTACTGTATTCCTCACACAAACTGCCTCCGTCGCTCTAGCTCTATTGAGATGCCGATGCTCACCCCTTCCTTACATCCGGAGTGTGGAGGGGGGGCAATGCGGTTGCTAGGCAATCTGTGTGTGTGTGTGTGTGTGTGTGTGTGTGTATGTGTGACATTTAGTATAAGAGGAGCCATGTGGAGTGCCGCACAGGTCTCCAGCTCCATCCTGACCCCTGGTGGACATGCTGAGAAATGCACTGTATTCCAATCCTGTTTCTCCACACTTCCCCTTGTCTCCTTCTCCTTCTTAAGTCACTTAAAAGGCATCAATGCTTATAAGATTTTTTTTCTCTCTGCTTGTACATGCTAGTGTTACTTTGCCTTACTAACAAGAGTGGAGACTACTGTTAACATTAATTATTTAAAAAATCGCACTCCCAAGTGATGCAGTCTTAAATCACTTTATTATACTGGAGCTCTTGTATTTGAAACAATTCCTCATCATCTGTTGGATTGAGCAGGTGAGTGATCCAATCACCACGACTCAATAACTTACAAAGCTGTAGGCGAGCATTTGTTTTGATGTTTGCATGTGTCACGATTTCAGTGACAAGTGGTTAATAGTTAAACTGAGATTTTCTCAAATCTATGCAAATTATGTCACAAAGTAACATATCCAAATGCTTGTCCTATATGATTCATTAAACTACTGTTATGTGAATGTGAGGTCTGACTTTTCTTTTTAAATTAAATTTAATTATATTTTCCTGTTTGGAAGAAAAATGTTAGAAAAGCATATAATCATGGTTTCATCATATCCTGTCATATTCAGAATAACCACTGATACCATTCAGATTGGTGGTGGTTACGTCTAAGTGCTGCCTGGCACATCAGGTGATGGGTATATAGTCGTCGTTTCTGTGACAGTGATTTACAGGGCCGGGTTGCCAGGTCAACGAGTGACGGTATTTGAGCACTTGGGGGTGAAGGAGCTTGCTCAACGGTCCAGTGGCAACTCATCAAGGCTTGATTCGGGGAGACCTTCTGGTCAGTGGTCCAACACCTTAACCTCCAAGCCACCCCTTCTTATACTGTATACTGTAGAGACATTAGAAACAAAAAAGTACGCTTCAAAGGAATAATCATAGCAAGGTAGGGTAGCTGACTTAATCTGCCAAGAAAGCTAATATTAAACTCGACTTTTTCACATTCATTAGTGTTTTTTTCTTTCTCCATTGTTATTTGTACAACATTGATCACGGTTAATTATGATTCATTAAGTATGATTAAAAAAACATAACTTAAACAGATTAATAGAATAATAGAATAGAATGCATAGAATATTTTTTTGTTATCATTCATTTACATTAATCATGTTAAACATAAGATTCCTGTTTTTCATAAGTAACAGTGCTGGAGCTTTTGTTTGAAACCCTGATGCATTCATCTGTACCTCATCAAGGGTATTTTAATGTTCTCAATGGGATTTGGTGTTGGAGCTGGTATGGAGCTCTGCTAGATATTTTGTAACGTCATACTGCCCTCTAAAGATGGTGGAAGGAATTGCAAGAAAAATCATGTTAATTACTGCCACTAATTACAGGTATGGAGCTTCATTTCTCTAGCTGGAGGCAAGTATGAACACTTACACAAGAATTTGGAAAGATTTGTCAATTCTGGAAAAACTTCATATTTCTCTATTCCTAAAACGGGGACAGTGGTAGCTCAGAGGGCTAAGGCACTGAGTTACTGCTCGGTAGGTTGGTGGTTTGAACTCCACCTCCGCCAGATTGCCATTGTTTGGCGCCTTAAGAAAGTCCTTTAACCCTATCTGCTCCAGGGGCAGTGTATCATGGCTGAACCCAGGTATGCTGGGATACACAAAGGAAAATATGTCATTGTGCAGTAATGTATACGTGACCAATAAAGGCTTACTGTAAATGAACTTTAAAAAGTCAAGCGTACTGGAGCCCTGGTCAGATTCAAGAAAAGAAGCTGCGATCTTCAATCTATAAAATATTCCTGTCTAACGCAATCCCTGTGAGCACAACAAATTACTTTTAACTGACATCAGTATACTGCTTTATGAAGACATGGCTGTACAGCGTGCTTCAGAACACTGTAGTGGAATTATGAGGATTTTAACCATCCAGACTGGATCACGTCTCTGATCTTTGCAATAAGAAAAGAAAGTTAGGTGTGTGCTTGTATATTAAATGAGGCTGGTGGAAAGACATATTTGTCATATCAAAAATATGCTCTGACAATATGGGGATAATCTTTTCTAATGTACTCACCTTGTGAAATAACTTCTGTTACTGTACAGTATACCAGCTGTTCTGTTAATACTTCCTTTCTACTCACCTTGTGAAATAACCTCTGTTATACCAGCTGGGATTTATATTCCCTCGTTGTCCAAAGATTATCAGACATAACAAGAATTGCCAGACATGGTCACAGAGAGTGATATGCACCCCCTGATGCTATAATCATTCTAATTTAGACTGTACAGCTTTAAGTCTGGATCTCCTAGTCACCAGAGTGGGAAATTGTATCACTGCTGGAGTCCTATCAAGCATGCATGCCCCTTTGGACTCTCTGACCATGCTATTACCCAACCCATACTGCATATATACAGAAACTGAGAGTTTCATAAAGTTTCATGAAGAAATATGAGCCATAAAGGCATGGGCTACTGAAGCAACCGAAGAATAACCATCATGGATTCAGATCTGTTTAAATCAAGTATCCATTATGGATGATTTTACAGACACAACCACACAATCTTACATCATTCTGCCAGGATAACTGTATCCCACTAACTCTTTCACCTGCCTCTCCAACAACTAACCTTGGGTCAATGCAGAGCTCAGACAGCTGCACAAGAAAAAAAAAGAAAAGAGTTAATACAGGAGACAAGGAGGAATTCAATCGTTCAAATTTAAGAAAGCCTTGAAAGTCTCCATACAGCAATGTTCTGATACCGTGAATGTGAATGCTTCCTGCTTGGTGTGGAAAGTCCTTCGCTTCTTGCAAAGAATGCTGGGTTCGATTTCCGCCTCAGGGTCTGTGTGTATGTAGTTTGCATCTTCTCCCCATGCTTGGTAGGTTTTCTCCAAGAACTCCCATTTCCTTCCATAGTCCAAAGACATGCAGATTAGGTTAATTGGCGTTATCATTATTTGCCGTAACTGTGTGTGTGTGTGTGTGTGTGTGTGTGTGTGTGAGAATGTTGATCAGAGATCCTGTTGTAAAATGGGAATAAATACAATGGTCATCATTGGCCTTCATGGTCCATAGTTAAACAACAGAGGTTCCTAGATAAATGGACATTATCTCATGCTCTCATATTTTTTTAATTCCTCTGCTGTCTGACAATGACCACTGTGTTATACAAATAAAATTGAATTGAATTGAATTTACTTTTTGGAAGAAAAATAGAATAGAAGTCTTTAAGTTTGGTTTCAGTCTTTAAGTTTGAGAGTATCAAGTACAGATAGCTGAAATAAACTAACATAATCTGCCAAGAATATCCAAGCTAATATTAACCTGCACTTTTTCACATTCATTAGTTTTAGTTTTGCCCTGTGATGGATTGGCACCCTGTCCAGGGTGTACCCTGCCTCGTGCCCTAAGCCTCCTGGGATAGGCTCCAGGTCCCTGCGACCCTGAATACAGGATAAAGCGGTATAGAAGATGAGTGAGTGAGAGTGAGTAGTTTTAGTTTTTTTTTTTAATTATTATTATTATTTGGCCACCAGGGCATTGGTGACTCAATGGTAGGGTTCTTGCCCGCTATGTAGAGGGCCCAGGTTTAGTTCCCACCCAATGCCAGCCACTGGATGCATTGAAAATGATCAGTGTCAATAAGGGAATCTGACTTAAAACCTGTGCCAAGTTGTCTGAAGATCGTATGGTCTGCTGTGGCAACCCCTCGACAGGAGCAGCCAAAAGACAAACAACATTATTATTTGAAAAACATAGGCTGATGTTTAATTATTATTCATTTTCCATGATTACGTTATTTTAATTATGATTAATGTAATGCTTTAAGACAATTTTTTTTAAACCCAATTTTGATCCAGTACTTTCAGAGTCACATCTTCTGCATTTCTTGCAATTTACCAATAGATCTGTAGATGATGCACTTAATATCAGCTAGTTATAAAGGAGTTTCAAATATTCCTGACTGGAGAAAGTCACCGCTTCTTAGGTACAGCACTCCATCTGTACATCGATCACATCCTTCCCTTCTGACGGCAAGCAATTTGTGAGAATTGGTCTAAACATTTTTTAACTCTGGCATGATGGAGCAGATGAGGTGCCTGTCATTGGTCGCATCATCAATGGTGATGAGTCAGAGTACCACCAGGTGGTTTAACACCAAGCCTCCTGGTGTGTGATGAAACAAGTGTCCGCTCAACACCAAGGAGATGCACATCTACTTAAGGAAACACACATCATCTCTTCCTGCCCATTCATCCTTAATAATTCATTAGTGTGCCTTGTCAATTCCTTCAAGTTTTTGGAAACTACAATAAACCGGAAAATAAAATGCGAGATGCATACATCATCCATCAACAAGAAAGCTCAGGAAAGGATATATTTCTTATGCCAGTTTGTCAAAGCTCCATCTATCGCAGGGTATCTGGTGCAATACTATAGACAGCATCCTTAGATCTTCCATCACTCTCTGGTTTGGTGCAGTCTCCTCCTGAGAGAAAAGGAAGCTGCAACGTGAAATCATTAGCAACACCTCCAACCCTGCTTCCATAAACCACTATCAGAAAAACGACACTGCTTCCTGTTACTCAAAACTGCACGTCATCAAATCAGCTTAATTCCCTTGGCAATTTCTGTTATTACCCAGAGTAATCATTAGAACGCCAGGGTGCAAGTAACAAGCAGTCCTAAACTTAATCATGTTGTGACAGACTGTATTCCTGCCTCCTGCTCTAAGTAATAATAATAATAATAATAATAATAATAATTATTATTATTATTATTATTATTATTAATTACTACACTATTCTATGTGAATCATCCTGTGCAGTTTAAATTCCTTATTTTTACTACATTAGCGTTTAGGAGACTCCTTTATCCTGAGTCTCTGGAGTTCTAAAGGTCAAGAACCTTTTGACTCAAGATAGTGCCAGTGAGGCTGCCATCACGAGCGCTCCGACCATCTTTGATTTTTTTTTTCCAAGCTTTATTTCTATTTTAATTCTATTTCATTTAGTAGATTAATTTCCAGCTTATTATTATTATTTTTTTGCTTGTTTATTTTATAGCAAATTCTATCTTTAGAATTCTTGACTGCGATATTTTTCCTGTTTTAGGTCAGGAAAACATATATGGACAGGCATATACTGTAAGCCTTTCACTACATATTATACTGTGTATGTTTGTTTACGTATCAATAAAAATTTACATTTTGCACAAAACTGTATTTTATACGTTTTATTCAAAGAAGAAAAAGCAAGCCAAAACAAACCTATAAATCAAAATACATAAAATAAACTATTTATATAGGACAAAAGAATTGTTGGTGTATAAATAAAAGAATATAAGCTGTAAAAACTTCAGCAGAAGATTTAGTGCTAGCTTATTATCATTAATATTATTAATTATTAATTCATCCAATAAATACACTATTCATCCAAAAGCAGGCCATTCCACCCATACTGTATGTGCTTGCTGAACATCTCATCGCAGAGTTATTTTCTTATTTACTCTTCAAATGTGCTCCACTCTTCGGGGAAGGTTTTCTTTTAGATGTTAGGGCATGACCTGTGGTCATTTAGTCCGCATAGTTCCAGTGAAGGGAAACTGTAACGCTACTGCACACAGAGACATTCTATATAAATGTCTGCCTCTGACTTTGTGGCAACCGTTTCGGAAAAGAATTAAACAGGGGTGTGATGGTCAGAGGTGCACATAGTTTGGGCCTTATCATGTAATGTTTTTGGCACAGAAGAGAATCAAAACAACTTCTGTTGTTCAGGCTTGACACTGATTGTTCATTTCCTGCTCATGAACTTCTATTGAGCTTGGTGGGGGTTATGGCATGCAAATTAACTGTATTGCTCTGCACTCTGCAGGTAATCAACATTTCTGAGATTTTTGTAAATCCAGCAGAAAAATGTTCTTAATGAATGCTTAATTATGGTACTGATTAACACGTCCCATATTTTTAACTGTAAAATATATAATCAAACCTTATTGTAAGCCAATTAAATCATAATAGACACTCACTCACTCACTCATTGTCTACACTGGGGCCTTCAGCCTGTCCCAGAAGACTATCCCGGAAGAGGGCACAAGGTGGGGTACACTCTGAACAGGGTGCCAATCCTTTGCATGCATACACACACTCAAATGCATATTCACACACTTGGGAATACCAATTACCCTAATCTGCATGTCTTTGGTGTGTTGGAGGAAACCAGAGTACCTGGAGGAAACCCACCAAGCACAGAGAAAGCATGCAAGCTTCATGCACACAGACCCCGTGGTGGGAATCGAACCTGGACCCTAGAGAAGCAATAACTCAGCTTTTTAACAAACTAATTAATTAAGAAATCTTAATATTCAGTACAAATGATAATATATATATATAAAAGTGTATTGTTAAAAGCTGTATACAAATTACGCTCTCTCTACAGAGGCTTCGTATTTGTATTTTTCTAATGTGATAAAATGTAATTGTTGAAAGGTATGCAACTCTAAGTTCTTCACTGTGCTGCCATTACTGTTGCCATAGTTATGTCTTACCTGGTGAAATGGTCCTGTTTTGTTATTACATTACAATCACGATGCATGTCCTAGTCAAACCGGGACTTTTCTCGAGAATGTTGGTGTAAAAGTGATTGATCTTCACAGAAGACTTCAAGAACAGTATGGTGCTGAGACTCTTAACCCTCTCAAGGCAGGCATTGCTGATTTGCAACAGTTAAAAACTACTTACCTTATTAGTACTTACTTACTACTACTTACTTACTACCCAGAGATTTTTTTTTACTCAGAAGTACCACTACAGGACTTGGTTGTCCTTTAGCAACAAAAACTTAATTTGAGCCTGAAAGGGTTAACCTGAGTAAAATATTTGAATGGTGCAAATATTTTAAAGAAGGCCGAATGACAATCCTCGCCATTATAGGACATTCTGGGAGGCCGGTGCTTCTGAAGCAGATAGTCCGATGGCTCCGGGGTATTGAGAAAACTTTCTACTTGATGGTATACAATATAATAGCACAATCCTATCCAACCACTAGTGAAACACTGGGATAAGAGCATTAGTGTAGCAGGGAATTATGTACAGAGGTTTTTGAGAGTTTTTACTCTCCAAACTATTCTGTTATTTTGCACAATCAAAAGTCCCGGTTTGACTTGAATGCCTCTTGTAAAACATTCCCACATGCCGCAGTGTGTACGTAGCTCATTCCTTTCAACATAATTGCTATTGTGAAGGATTATCATAGGCAGAGATTAAAGCCTTATTTATGACTGTCGTCACGGTTACATTCCAACATGGGTTCATAAAATCAATATATTTAATTGATTTAATTATCACAACATAGAACTTTTACTATTTTTTTATGAAAATAAATTAGTAATAACCTTATGATCAGGTATACTGATGATCAGTTATGCAGTGATCTGCTCTACTGGTGATTAACTATGCCTTGATCTGCTATCCAATCATCTATATATTGATAAAATCTACAGGTAGTCTGATTTGTACTGATCAGTCCCGTGGTGAGGCATCAGTTGCGTGATAATTATGTAATCCTCCAAAGTGTAAGTACCAGTTTGGCCACAACTTCCAGTTGTTGTTAGCTGTGCTGCTGATCTGGCCTGGAGATGCTGAGGTAACTGGGTGTAGTGATGACGAAGATGAAGACGACGATGACGATCATTTGTAGTGTTTTTATTTTTATCATGTATACTTATCAACATAATTGGTTGTGTGTGCATGCATGTGTATGTCTGTAAGTGTGTGTGTGAGGGGTGTAAATATGTGGCCTATAAATTATCCACAGTTAGGCTTCTGTGACACAGTTGCCATGGTAACCATGGTGGAAATAGACGTGTATCTGCATAGGAACAGGGGAATAGAACAGTTGTTGAGAGAAAAAGAGGAGAGAAAAGGAAGGAAAAGAAAGCTGGGGAGATGGAGATAGAGAGCGACTGGGGTTTTCAATATGTTGTTGGAGCTGTGACAGGTGATTGGTTTATTCAAAACACTAAACCTGCTGTCTTTCTCTGTGGAACCACACACAAAATACAAACAAACAAACAAACAATAATCACACACACACACACACACACACACACACACACACACACACACACACACATTCTGACTCATTTTCACCTAAAGGTAACATGGTGAAATAAGTGTTACTGATGTTCGTAAATTTTAAGTGTATGTTATATAACAAATAGTATGTTACAATTCTTATCTGCTTTCACAAACAGATTACACATAGATTAGATTAGATTACATTACATTACATTAGATTAGATTCGATTAGAAGTTTGGGCAGTCTTTGGAAGGCAATTGGGCAGTGGGACAGAATGTTGCCAGAAAGTTGCTAATGAGCACATTTAGAAACACTCATTTCTTAAGCTCTCAAATATTAAGCTTCACCTACTGTATCCTGTGGATGATAACCCTGCAGGAACTCCCTGCCCCCTCGACTGATCCTATACCTACAGTACCTCCTGGTACCTTAACTGATCCTTTCCCTACAGTACCTTGTGTCCTCACAACCAATTATATTCCTTCAGGATCTCCTGACTCCACAGCTGATCCTACACCTACAGTATCTACTGACTCTACAGCTGATATCTGTTCCTAACCCTACATTATCTCCTGACTCTACAACTGATCCTAACACTATGGTAGCTCCTAAATTCACAATTGAGCCTATCCTACAGTAACTTTTGGCTCCACAGCTGATTGATCCACTAGAGCAATTCCTAACGCTGCAATTACTCAACCACCATTACAGGTGATAATGTCCCTGTTTCCACAACTGATAGTTTGTCTGGTTTATTTTAGTTGTTTGTGAATGTGTATGAATCAAAATGATAAGATAATCCCTGATGAGCAAGCCGAGGACGACGGCAACAGTGGCAAGGAAAAACTCCCTGGGATGGTAATAGGAAGAAACCTGAGAGGAACCAGACTCAACAGGGAACCCATCCTCATTTGGGTGAAATGAACAGCAGGGATTGATCTGCATCATACTGTGTGAGACTGGAAGTTCAGTATAACAGGAGATCTGTTTAAGTTCAAATGGTGTCCAGTTCATTATTGGAGGCTCATTGGAGGCTTCCAAGACTGTAGGAAACTCCAGTCCTGAATTATCGAGCGACTGAAGTCACAAATCCTCAGAGAACAGCTGTCTGCATCAGCCGAGGACAGGACCGACTGTCTTTGTGGAAAAGTGGAACAGTCCCCCGTCACCACATGCATCCCAGGCAGACCACACGGTAGTGATGCGCTGGTCGGGTATTTTTCCAACCCGCGGGTCCCGTTTTTATGAAATTATTTGGCCCGCCCCAGCCCGCCCCGCACAACTGTATCTATTTTTACAACTCGCCCCGCACCCGCGACCATTAAATAGACATACTTTTTTTTTTCTTTTAATGATGTAAATTCCCGACCTCAATTTCTCCCGCACCTCGTCTTCC
>JAQQZT010000021.1:690193-704868 GCA_030068275.1 Clarias platycephalus
CTCCACATCATTGCATTCAGTTTTTATTCACAATTTGTTTAGTGTCCCAACTTTTTTGGAATCCGGTTTGTATATAAAGTATAAAACTGGGTCCTGTAGTGTTTTGTTTTCTTGTTGTTTTTTCCTCCCCACTGTATTCTGAATTTAGGGGAATTTTTTGAATGGGATCTGATGAAAAGCAGGAGGGAGGTGGGGGAATATATGCGTGTGTGTGTGTGTGTGTGTGTGTTCAAGGCGGTCTTTTACTTGCAAAGGGAAAAAAAAGGGAAAGGAAAAGAAGGGGGGAAAACTGTTAGGACGAAATCATCATGTCGTATCCGTTATAAAAGCGCGCGCGCGTGTGTGTGTGTGATGTGAGATGTGAAAGTCAGAAACATTTCTCCTTGTCCGGTATGTATTAAAACAACAACAAACGAAAGAAAGAAGGAATAGAAAAGAAAAAAAGGAAAGCAGTGCATGTAATGTTAAGCAGATGTATATAGGTGGGTTCACCTAAAGAGAGAGAGAGAGAGAAGAAGAGAGAGAGAGAGAGAGAGAAGGAGGGGGCGGGGGTGCGTGGACCTCACTGCCTATGGGACCTACAGGCACCCCGATAGGGCTCTTGTTTATTTTAGAACAAAAGAAAAAGGGGGATTATATTAGAATAAAAGGCCCGGTGCGTGTGCGGGAGCGCGACGGGCCTCTCTGACACTCTGTCCGCCGCCGCCTCGGGAAAACGGTGACTGAAACGCGGCGTGGCTTTGAACTCGAGTCCGGGGATTTCGCCGCGCTCCGGGCCTCCAGGTATGCGCGTTCACACAACGCCGCTTTCCACACAACAGCAAACCTTTACTGACTAAACGGCTAGCTTAAAACACCACTTTGCATGTCTTTATTTCCCCCTTCCTGTACTGACCCATATTCTCAGGAAAAAAAAATTATAATAATAATAAAAACTAAAACAGCACAGCGATGACTAAACCTAGCCTAGCTGCATCAGCTTTATTTTTCATCATCATTACTCCCTGTCTCTGTCTTTCTCTTGTTGTTATAACATTATCATGTAACATCTCGTCAAAAACACGACGTTTTATTTGTTAATAAGGCGCTGTCTTGTTTTTAATAATACTATTACTGAGGAATTTAAAATATATAGACATGAACACCGTCGATTCGGTTGAGTTGTAGCTGCATTGTATTTAGCGTCTGCACAATAAGCACAGTGATGCTAGCTAACCTGCTAATTAGCTAATAATGCTAACTTATGAGGAACAGTGTTGGGGTAGAGGATGGATAGAAGCAAGGAAGGGGCAATAATGTTTAAAAGAGAAAGGGAGAGAGAAAACAGGCCTAAAATTCTGAGGTAATTTTCGGGAGAAAAAAACCTAAACAAACAAACGCTTTAGCAATAAGGGGGTGTTACTGGAAATGGGGGGTAGCTTTAGCCAACTGTCAGGATTAGGAATGGGGTAATAGTGTGACAGGGCATTATTGAGAAATTGTTACTATTATCCAGTTAATTATTTATTTTCAGCTGAGGGAATGCTCAGTATTGGAAAACGGTGTAAGTGGACAGTTATTATTTTTACTATTATTATTATTATTAAATGTGTAGTATGTTTTAAGACATGCTAAAGGTGATGAATTACAAAGGGTATTTTGAGATGAACTGGGTAGTTTAGATGCTTTAGTACAAGAAAAAATACAGTGCTGTTCTATCAGTCAAGTGGCTTTATTTATTTTTTTGGTTGTTTTACAGATGGTACAATACACACTGAAATGAAACAAGGTTCCTCTGGGAACATGGTGCTACTTAACTACCAAACATACCTCAGAACTACCTGAGACTAAATAACTCAAAGTGTATGTATGTTCGAGCAGTGTGAAAGCACTGTATCCGTGTTGGAATCTGGTCTGAACGCAAACCGTTCCAAAACGCGGTAGAAGCAGGACGCTGTTTAGAACACATCATCATAATGGAGAATAGTGAGACCGGGCGTTGATGAAAACTTATTTATTTTTAAATAAAATGCTGAAGGAATGGTTAGTGTTGAAAAAAAGTCTTAACTGAACAGTTTGTGATGTTATATTATTAAATATTTAGTATGTTTTAAGACGTGGGAAAGGTGATTAATTACAAAGGGTAATTTAAGATGTACTGTGCCAACTAATTTAGTTGCTTTAGTTAAAGGGAGTACTAGAGAATGTATTTTTTCCACTAATGCACAGTGCTGTCCTACTGGTCAACAACCATTTTTAAAATTATGTTGTTTTACAGCCAGTACAGTTCACACTGAAATGAAAGGTTCCTCTGGTAGCATGGTTCTACATAACAAACACTTGACCACGAAATGCGGTACGTTCAAGTAGTGTGAACAACGCCGCTGTGTGTATCTCGGCAACATACTGCGATCTCATCCTCGGAAATGCGCGGTCATGGGTGATAACGTAGGAATGCAGGCGAGACCGGTGGTCTTGGGATTTTTCTCCGCAATATTAATAATAACATGTCTGTTTATTGGTGGATCCGCAATCCAGCTAGGTGTATAATACCATGTTGTATTGGAGAGTGCATGGTACTTTTGGCAATGCATTTCAACCCTGTGCGATTTCAGCAGTCTTTTGAGGTTATTACTTGAGATGGTCGAGAGTAAATCTTGTACTGTAACAGAATGTACAGGAGTGTGTTAGAGCAATGATTATCAATTTATTAGGTTTCCAGCCTAGAGTTCTCTCGTTCAGTCATTCCTTACTAATGTAAAGATAAAGAAAGTAGCGGTAACATAACAACGTGTATACGAAGTCCATTAACCCTAATATAATGGCAGCTATTAACCTTGTAATCGTTTAAATAAAATCTGTTTTTGGCCACAACACTTAGAAAATTGAGAAAATCTTTAAAAGTATAGAGAAGATTGATCCTCAGTGGAAAAAAAAGCTCATGGCTATTGTCGTTCTAGTGCAGAATTACTGTAGCGGCAAGGCAGTAGCCATAAAGTAATCTGCATTGTATACGAGACAATGGACACGTGTCACAGGGCAGGTTCATGACTAATGACCCCATTAAAGAGCCAAAGCTGCTCATTAGGGCCTATGCTAATCAAATACCCATTCTCTCTCTCTCTCTCTCTCTCTCTCTCTCTCTCTCTTTCATTTTCTACTTCGTCATGTCTACATTAATATTAATTCTCCAAGTATGATTACTTAACTTTCCTTTATACTGCACCACTTCACAATATGGAGAGAGAAAAAATTAGCTACGTTGCAATCAGTGACATTACAACAAAACGAAATAAGGACTGGTGAGTGTATGTGACGCATATAACTAATTATTTTAATTCAGCTGTTTAGGACCCTGTTGTGAATTAACCTTTGTTAGTTCATGTTTCTTTTAAGATTAAATGCAATTTAAATTCTTTAATGTTTAAACCAATGTCAATTATGTTGTTGTTGGATGCAGTTAATTATCTGTTAATATCGAACTAGTTTTTCTAACAACAAACAAATTCTATTTACAAATAGTTAGAGATACGGTACTAATTTTCTTCTTTGCTTTTTTTGTTTCAGATATCTTGCTTATAAATAATGGAGATAAAATGGACATAAGGACCTTGCCAATCTTAAAGTTTGAAGCATGTGGTAACGAAATCAGGCTGAGGATAATGACTGGGATGCTACTGGACTACGTAATCAGAGAACTCTAGTCCAAAACCATTTTTTAAATGGAAAAATGTCAAATGTTTGTGCAAAGAATACAACTAGGGACCAGTGATTTTTCTTTTTGTTCCCATGAAGCTAAGGAGATGAATAGTGTTAAGCAGAAGATGAAAGAATACACAAAGTATTAATCCTATAATAATAATAATAATAAAAAAAGAACATTAGAGGAATCCCACGCCATCCTGATGAGATGTTTTGCTGATGGTTGTGTTTTGCTGCATGAACTCTAGTTTTACTGAGATAAAAAATAATAATAATAATAACTAAACTGACATACGATTGACTTCAGCACAATGGAGAAAAATTAAAACCGCACTTTTGGTTACACCTTTTTTTTTTCCCCCCCAGCACTTGGCCTTTTTCTTGGCTAAGAATCCTTTGCTACTCATGTCATCTTTATTTTTTGCACGAGGAAATATCTAGTGCCAAGCTGGTATGACTACAAAGAGGAAATTATGACACCAGTTTATCTGAATGGATGTGACTGCTGCTAGGTTTGTCACCATCACATCCTTTGACTTTGACATCAAAAGGTTTCTTCTTTTTTGGCTTTTTTGTTATATTACTCTCTCTCTGTTGCTGCTACAGTCTTGATTATTTTTTACCAATCAGCTACAACCTTCTGCGCAACGTTAAACTTTTTTCTTTTTTTTTTTTTTTTTACACAATTTCAGCATTCTGTTTTGTTTTAACATTTTTAAAATCGTCTTAGTATTACTCAGTTGCTTACCAAAACACTAAAAATACAAAAAAATGCAGAACTTTTCCAACAGTCCTGCGACTCTGCCCCCAGGATTTCCTACTAGAGGTGGGAACTTGGTTGGTTCCCCATATCCACCCCACATATCAGATCCTCAGATATCTCCAAGGACTATTGAAGATTATGCTGCCATGCAGCAATCCCAGTCTATCCTTCAAAGCCATGGGCAGCACCCACATCTGCATGGGCAGCAACTCCCTGGACAGGCATCCCATATCCATGCTTATGGATCCAGGAGAGGTGCTGGAGAACTACCACAAGCTACTGGAAGCAGTAGCAACTCTTACCGAAAGGATAGTATGGATTATTATTTTTCAGTGAGTGGCCGAGACAGGAACAGAAGAGGAGGAGGAGGTTTTGGAGCAGGGTTTGGGTACTCAAACATGGAATACCAGTACAGACATGTTTCTGGGTCCGGGCCATCGTCTGGCATGATGTCCCCTTACCCCATGGACTACAGCACCAGTGCTTCTGCTAATAGTGGCAGTGGGAATAGTAATACCAGTGGCAGTGGTTCATTTTCACCCACACAGCAATTTAGTTTGGCTCAGAATGCATCAATGCAGCCGGTTTCAGGTGGTGAAATGCACCAGCGTCAACACAGCCAAAAATATCCGTCTCACCAGGGGTTACATCAAGGTCATCGGGCCTATCCTCTGTCTGGGCACAGAATACCGTCTCACTTTGGGCACTACCCTCCTCTAAATGTGCCCACAGCATCAGTTGGAATGTATAACTCTCCACCCCAAAGGTATGAGATAAGCAGTGCAAACATGGACTCCAAAATCAACTCACCCACTCACTCCAGTCTAAATGCCACTCCAGGTCCTGCAGCTTCAACCAACTCTGGGCATCAAGAAAATGCAGGCCAGAACTACCCCTCTTCCGTCCATCCTCCTTATTCACCTCAGACTCAGCTTGTTCCCAAACTTGCCGCTCGTCGCACTCCTCAGCACAATCTTGGAGCAGCCTATGATGTCCCACTGAAGGTACAGCATGCACCTTCTAGCCTTGCACACCCTAAAAACCATCAATCAATAGTGTCTTTAAGTCCTGCTGCACCACACCATGCCTCTCAGGACATTTCCAAATCTCCCATGCCGTCCCAAAACCAGCAGACACAAATGAATCAAAATTTTAGCCCAATTTCTAATCCATCTCCTGTTCAGTCGGCTGTTCACTCTCCAAGCTGCAGCTCCTCCTCTTCCCCACTGATGGGTGTTTCAGAAGGGCTGAGCAGTACTGCATCGTTGCACTCCTCAGTTTTAAATCCGCGCAGTAGTCACAGCCATATAAGGGCCCAAAATACATTGCCACAGCTTAGCCCAACTCCTAGTTCTAATAGCAGTATTAGTAGTTGTGGTAGTGTAGTGAGCTCTGCTGTTAATCAGACTAGAACAGGAATGGGTCTACGGGGTGGACAACGGGAGGAAACCTCATCATCCCTGTACTCACAAGACAGGCTCTCGCAAGACCCTGGACTAAACAGTCTAAATGCTCTCTCATCCCAAGTGGCTAATTTGCCCAACACAGTACAAAATACGATGCTAACGGACACTGTGCTGTCTCAGAAGAAAAGAAGAGATAGTACACCTCAGCCTCATTTACAGCAGACAGTTAGTAATCAGCAGAAACAAAGAAATGCTACTGCTGCTGGTCTAAGCACAGCAAATGAGGAGAGTGGAGATGTTGGGGCATCTGAGCCAGAGGAGGCAAGTAAGAATCACAGTGACCATTCAGAACATGAAGAGGTGAGAAAACCAGACAAGTTTAGCACGGACTCTAAACTCACTAACTACTACTTGGCAGCCCTGAATCAGACAAAGATTCAGACAGGACAAAGTCATCCTGGTCGGCATCCACAAATGGATGAAAGAGTTACAGAGGGGTCCGTCAAACCGTTATTTAGTCAAGGTGCAAAACCTTTTTCACAGATTAAGGCATCAGAAACCCCAAATCTATCGTCCTTGTCTCCACGTTCTGTTCATCCAGAACCAAGCCCAAATGCATCTTCTTGTGCACCTGTTCCCTCAGCCTCATCATCGGCTCCATCCTCTCCAACTCATTCTGTACAGTCAAATTGCGTAGTTGAACCTGATCTTGATCACAGTGATGAAAAAACTGGACTAAAGGAGAAAAATACTCCAACTACGAAGGATGAAATAACCACAGTTAAACATGAAGAGCCATGTCATGAAGAAATGGATAATGGAAAAAATACTCAGACCTTGGCCACTGTAAAGGTGGAACAACCAGGTCCAGCAGAACAAAATGAGAATGAGAAGGAAAACAAGAAAAACACTCAGCATTTTCTTAGTCGAACTTTAAACACTCCGGAACAGTCCAATGCTGGTGTTGGTGTTATTGTTTCTGCACGTTCTGAACAAAGTCCTGAAAGACTTAAGCAAATAGAGGTTACATCTCAACAGGGCACTTCATCAGGAACAGGCAAGCTAAGCTATTCTGAGGAGAAACATTCCATAAATGCATTTAGGGATTCTGGGAGTCAAAATGGAGAGGGTGATATGGCTATGGAAACATTCACAGCACACTATGATGTTTCCCTTAAAACTGAGTTTGGGCAAAGCATATCCTCAAATCACTGTCAATCCGGTTCTTTTAAGTATTGCAATCCGGAAATGCCATACAATGCTTGCATGGGTGCAAAGAGCAAGGTCCGAGCTGGACCAGGGAGTGGAACAGGTGCAAACCGATACCAAGACTACCATCAGTCACATTCAAACTTTGGTTATTTGTCTAGAAAGGATGTTAGTGTTTTAGGAGTTACGGGGAAAAGTGGAATAGGTTTGAGAGGTCAGGATAGTAATTCGCAGTTGCAGCAGCCATATCCCAGTCTTTTACAAGAAGTCCTCCAAGGCTATCACTTAGATCGGCGCTATTGCCGTCCTGAACAAACATCTGGTAGTCCTCATCAAGCTCAAAATATGTCCCAGCATCATTACCATACTAGATTCCCCTACCGTGTGACTGATACCATGAGGCCTCATGGAATGGACCAGTCAGCAATTGGTAGTGCCAATATTCATCAACAAATTACCACAGTAAAGCATTACTCTCAAAATCAGGGACCAGACAATGATTTAGGCCTTGGTCTTCTTCATCCCTCTTGGGATTCTGAAACACAAAGGTCTAAGGGGGATCAAGGAACTTCATCAGAGAAGGGCACAGTAACTGTTTCTCCCAGCCATCCCACCCATATACAGCAGCTATCGGATACTTCAACAGTAACTCCTCCTACACACATTAACTTGGCAGACTATTCCTTGCCCCACAGAAAAAACACAGGTCTGGCCACTCCACCTTCTGCTGTCCAGCAGTTGCTTTTACAAGAATCTGACCAAGAATTGTCTCGTAATGCTGACTCCATAAATCAGGCCCAACCCCAGATGTCCATATCTTCAGAAAGGCGCTCAGTAATCTGTGATGTATCTCCATCACGGCGGACCACTTCAGAGAAGGAGAGAACTCAAAGTGGGACCTCTGGATCTTCAGTCATTCAGCATCCCTCCTCATCCTCTATATTGACTGACCAAGGGTGCACTAATGAGGATGTAAAAGATGAATTGGAAAAAACTCCTAAGATAAATCCCAAAGAGCGTGGAAAGCAACTTGGAGATGGTCACAGTGTGATTTTACCTAAGGACAAGCCTAGTAAGTCCTTGCATCCACCAATAGAAGTTAATTCTGACTTGCATAGACAGATTGGTGCAAAAGGGGTTATTGATTCCTCAAACAATGCCTTATATCACTCTAAAATTTCCTCTAATCCCCTATCATCACCACCTAGATGCAAGCCTTATTCCCAGGCTGTTGATGGGACATCTCCTGGTTTTCCTGCTTATAGTTTTAGTGATGCAGTGGATGGGACCAAATCAAATACTCACATCCCTTCTCCAAATTCATTCCATTCATTATCATCTCCAAGTCATGTCTCACCTTCGGTGAACAAATTACAAGCATATTCTCACCATGTCTCTCTTCAACACACACATGGCATCAGCGAGCGATTTGACTGGTCAACAAGCAGTAATAGAAATAAAGATGTTTCCATCCATCACAACTCTACCCAAAACCCTGACCAGAAATTGGCAAGACAACACTCATACCCTGGCTCTCATTATGATATGAAAATGTGGGAGTCCTATGCTGAAAGAGAAGGGACCGGCAACCAGCAGCTACAGTCTTTGAATTCTTCTCACAAGGCTGTTGATACCGTACCAACTAGTATTCCCAAGCCCCTGGAGGCAGGGAATACAGAAGATTCTACAAAGTCATTCCATCCACCACCAGCTGCTGGTTCAGGCAGCAGCAATATTAACCCAAGTGTTCCCCAAGGACAGCGGCAAGGCAAAATTGGGGGGTCAGCAGAAACTAACCCATTAATGATGAGGAGGAGAGTTCGCTCTTTTATTTCTCCAATTCCTGCCAAGAGGCAATGTCAGGATTTTTCTGGCAACAGGGGTGTGACATCCCACCACTCACCGGTAGCCCATTCTGAATCTAGACCCTTAAATGACAATGATTCATGCAGTGCAGACTCTCGTCCTAAGCTAGGTTCTCCCAACACAGCGTTTCATTCTCCAAGTGCTAACTCTCCCCCACAGGCTAAAACAAAATTTCTACCACCAAGAAAGGGACGGGGATTAAAACTAGAGGCAATAGTTCAGAAAATTACTCCAAACAAAAAAGCCAGTTACAGTAATAGCCACACAGATGCTGACTTTTCAGAGGTATCACGTTACAGTTCTGAAATACCTGATCCAGAGATTGGAGCAACCTTCTCTAATGCCCCTCATAGAGAAAGTGGTTGTCTCCCTTACCTTGATGAAGGTCACTCATTGGATGATCTTTTGCCCTACAGAGCAGAAGATTCCTATTCTTGTGATTCTCAAGTTCTCAAACAGGGTGTGACTGGGTCTACTGGTGCCACTATAAGAAATATCCCAACCGACTTTGACTTTGGATTAGGTGCTGCTGGATCTTCAGGCCCTGGGACTGATGAAGTTGACAAGGATGAATTTACATTATTAGGACCACTTCCCCCACCACCTCCATTGCCTCGTCCTGTGCAAGGTTCTCCTCCTCCGTCCTCATCTGCATTGTCTGATATACAACAATTCACTAACACTTATCAGCAGCTGGAAACAAGACGAGGGGAGCAGTCTGCTGCAAACCTACTGAGGCAGAAACTTCAGGAGACTGGTATGGGCTTTGAAGATTATCCTGGAGGGGATTTCTATGGAGCAACCCCACCCCATGGCCAAAGTCCAGGACACCACCTACTCTCCAGACCTCCACAATGTGAATTATCCTCACCTAGAACAGCATCATCAGACGCCAAACTACAAGATAACTTTGTTCCCAAAGGTTATTTCCCTTCAGGCAAAAAGAAGGGGCGACCAGTAGGAAGTGTGAATAAACAAAAACGTGTGCAAGTACAGAGTACCACTTCCAATGTAATGTCAGCTCCTCATACTCCTCCTGCTGGTTCTCTTGCTACTACTCCTCAACCACCATCAAATTCCAGCATGGCAGGAGAAACAGTTATACCATCAACTTTACCTGAACAGAAACCTTGTCCCTCGCTAGATCTTTCTACGGAGAGCCAACCAGTAAAGGTGGAGATAGAGGCTGAGGACAACCAGCCGGAATTGGATGTAAAACCGATAAAACACAGGCAGAGAAAGGGAAAAGAGGGAAATGAAAGTGCTGCCTCAAAAAGCAGACAGTGGAGGAAAGGTAGAGGGATGACCTCTAAAGAAGAGCTGGATCCTCAGAATGTTGCTGTGGGAAATGCAGGGACTTTGCAAGGTACTAGGAAAAATGTTTTCTCACCATATGTACATGTTGAAAGGAAGATAACTGAGATTGGAGCTGTGTGTATGGTAGTAAATTCTGAAGATGAGAAATCCAAAGCAGGAGGCAAAAATGGTAGTTCTGGGGGTGATGGCCTCTCGACTGTTTCTTTGATATCTCAGATGGTCAGGAAAGAGAGGGAAGTTGAGAGGATGCAGGAAAAAGGAATTGATGTGCCAACTGATTCGGTCATGCAGTCAGGAAAGTCTCTTCCTGCAACTGGATATGTCCTACCAGGCCCCGTAATATCTGAGACTGGGCACACAGGTCGTTTGCTGTGCTGCCTTTGCCAAAAATGGGCAAATTATAAAAATCTTGGAGATCTCTATGGCCCTTTCTACCCAGCTGATTATGCTGCCAAATTCCCGAAGAACCAGCCCCAAATTCGACAGATCTTGTCAAACGCCCCTGGGGCAGCCAATGCAGGGTCGAATCCATCTTCTGTATCAACAGAATTAACTGTCCCAGATATTCAGTCAGTTCCAGATATCAGTTCAGCAGACACTAGTTGTTCAGTGAGTCAAACTACAAACCCAGTATCGCCTGCAGTAAGTGAAAACCTTCCTTGTCTCAGTACAGCTACCAAGGCAATGGAGCAAAACTGGACTCTGATACCAGAAGGGGTATCGATTACGTTAGACCCACCTGAACTAGAGAACGAACTGACCCAGATAAGGCAACAGAAAGCAGAGGACGTGCAGCAGCGACCACAGCATCGAAAGCTGACTTCCCATCCACGGTTCAAGAGGAGACACAAGTCCAGTGAGGACATGCCCCGCACGATTCCAATTAACAGCAAAGCTTCACTGCCTTTCCAGCCTCCACCACCCAGCCTTGATTCCTTGGGACCTTTGGCTCAACTTGCTCAGCTTCCATTGGTACCCTTAGATCCAAAGGAACTTTGGGTCCATGAGAGTTGCATTGTCTGGACAAGTGGTGTTTACCTGGTCAACGGGAGATTGTATGGCCTCCAGGAGGCGATCGATGGTGCCAGAGACACGGTGAGTTGAAGTCCTGTTTTATCTATATGCTTTCCATGTATCATTCAAGAAATGCAGCTGGCCATGTCTGTCACATTACCCTCAAATAATCAACACTCAGTACTAATTTTAATTATAAATAATTTGGGTTAAAATATAACATAAAAATAAGAGACACATTAGATATACAGTGGGGCAAAAAAGTATTTAGTCAGCCACCAATTGTGCAAGTTCTCCCACTTAAAAAGATGAGAGAGGACTGTAATGTTCATTAAAAAAAAAAATCCAGAAAATCACATTGTAGGATTTTTAAAGAATTTATTTGCAAATTATAGTGGAAAATAAGTATTTGGTCAATAACAAAATGTCATCTCAATACTTTGTTATATACTGTATATAGTGTTGTTACTGATTGTAACTTTGTTACTTCGGTCCCAGCTTTCTGGAGATCATTCACTAGGTCCCCCCCATGTTGTTCTGGGATTTTTGCTCACAGTTCTTGTGATCTTTTTGACCCCACGGGGTGAGCTCCAGATAGAGGGAGATTATCAGTGTTCTTGTATGCCTTTCATTTTCTAATAATTGCTCCCACAGTTGATTTCTTCACATCAAGCTGCTTACCTATTGCAGATTCAGTCTTCCCAGCCTAATGCAGGTCTGCAGTTTTGTTTGTGATGTCCTTTGAAAGCTCTTTGGTCTTGCCTATAGTGGAGTTTGGAGTGTGACTTTTTGATGTAGTGGATAGGTGTCTTTGTTTTATTTTTATTTTTTTTTATTATCATTATTATTACTGATAACAGATGCCCTTAATACATGTAACGAGTGGAGAACAAAGAAGTCTCTTAAAAAATAAGTTACAGGTCTGTCAGAGCCAGAAATCTTGTTTGTAGGTGACCAAATACTTTAATTAATTAAAAATAAATTCTTTAAAAATCCTACAATGTGATTTTTCTGGATTTTTTTCCCCCATTTTTTTTTTTCTCTCATAGAAAAATACAGACCTCTCTCATCTTTTTAAGTGGGCGAACTTGCACAATTGGTGGCTGACTAAACACTTTTTTGACCCACTGTAATTAGGTATTTTCTGTTTTACAGAATTAAAATGATTTTCCATTGAAGCAAATGGGCAGCTGTAGTTTATCTGTAATTAGATGTGAATATTGACCCTGTATACTGAAGCCCATATCCCCTGTTTATCTTTGTCAGAACTGTTCTCATTGTGAAATGGCTGGTTCCACTCTGGGTTGCTATAGTAAAGGCTGCACACTGAGGTATCATTACCTGTGTGCTGTGGAGGCAGGTGAGGCGTGTCTTTTCCTTTCTTCAATATATATGTATTCAAGCCAAGATACATTACACAACATTTATAATCTTGATATATTTAGGAACAAAAAGCAGGTATTGCGTGTTTCCTGAGTACTACTTTGGTCATCATAATGTGTAAGGTAGCAGCGTTAGTGTTTTATCCTGTAATTTTCCTGTTACAAGAGGTAAATTAGGTGTGGATTAATTTTGTTCTGTTACAAATTATGTGGCAACTCACGATAGCATTATGGTACACAATTAGATTTCCAGTTTAAGAGGCAGAAAATCAAGGGCTTCATATTTGTCTGCCAGTCATAGACATGTCAGTAGAATAGCGCACCCCCGTTATAGTGATAATACGTCATGCGACCCTGTAATCCTTGCATTAAATATCAACACTGCTGTTAGATTCCTCATTCTTTTTGAAGAACATGTACTTAAACGAACTGTACTCTGATTTAATTTTGTTTCTCTTTTAAGACTGCTTTCTAAATGAAGATAATTTCTCCTTGAGGTGTCTAAAGCACAAGGTAAGAACAATAGCTCCTCTTTTTGCTTAGAAGCAGATCTACCTTTATGTATTGCATATTTTACACATACCCCTCAGCCATAATATTAAAACCACTGACGGCACAGTTAAATAAGCCTATGGTTATAGCTCGACTAGGCCCTTTAATTGCGCTATGGTTCTTGTCCCAATATACAAACACATCAGGGCAATCGATTTATTGACTGAAGTATGACTCTGGTACAGTATGACTCGTTTCAAGAAACAGGTTAGCTAGAGGCAGTTTTTAGCATGTTCAGTGGTGAAAACATGTACAAAAAGGTAAAGCATAGAGCATGTAAAAAAATATATACAACAATGTAAAAGTTGTCCAAGTGAGATGAACGCTGTAGTTTGCATGTTCTCCCTGTGCTTGGTGGGTTCTCTCTGGGTACTCCCATTTCCTCCCATAGACCACAGTCATGCAGATTAGGCTAATTGCCATTTCTAAATTCGCTGTAGTGTATTAGTGAGTGTATATGCCCTACGATGTATTGGCACCCTGATCAGGGTGTACCCCGCGTAGTAGGGCTGCACGATTCTTGACAAAATGTGAATTACAATTTTTCTCCATATTAATTGAGATCACGATTCTCTCTCATAGATTTTTTTTTTTTTCTCCAACAAAAAACACAATGCTTAACACCGCGTCAAACTGCATAGGTCAGATAGGGGTGTATCTGTTTGACATGTATGCGTTGAGCGGACACATAAAGCATCATAGGGAGTCAATCAGATACAGGTCGTCAGAATGTTAAAAAAAAAAATACAGTTTGAGCACAATACAAGTGAGTTTGATGGAGTAAGTGGGTGTTTAAGCGAACAAAAATACAATCTGGGTGCAAAACAGTTTTTGTCATGAAAATAACAGCACAGTACCCCAACTCCTGATTACTGATTAGCTTGTTTAGCTCCACCTCCTTGTTACATGTCATGTGAGTGACAACGGAACACCATAGATGAGGAAGAGGGATGAGAAGTGACTGAGTTGTATAACTAAATAATTTGGCCTGATTGGTGATTATTAGTGTTGTTTTGTGTTAAACTCTTTGAGTGAAACCAGTGACCTTGACTGATACAGCAATCCGGGATTGTTGCCAAGTAAATAAGTGAACTCGTGAATGCAGGGAAACACATGCAAGTGAATCGCCGTCATTCAGAAGTGAGACCGTGTGTGTGTGAATCGACATTGTGATTATTATTTAATTAAACATTTTTTATTAATCATGCAGCTCTACCGCCTAGTGCCCAGGCCCTCTGTGACCTTGTACAGCAGGGGTACTGAGCTAAAAATTTAAGAAGGTCCGGTCAATAAAATTTCCTTCGAGCGGAGGTTCGAATTTTATGTTTGTCTTAAGATTCAGATCTCTATATATACACATTCATTCTAAGTCGATAAGAAACAAGCAGTTTAAAATTCCTATACCATTTCAGTAATACAGTGGCTTGCAAAAGTATTCGGCCCCCTTGAACTTTTCCACATTTTGTCACATTACAGCCACAAACA
>JAQQZT010000021.1:1138951-1150516 GCA_030068275.1 Clarias platycephalus
GAAGTGCTTTTTTTTTTTTTTTTTTTTTTGTCTGAGAGACTCGGCCTCGCTTGATTTCTCTCTTCATACAAGAAAAACAAACCCGTGTATATATATATTTTAAAATTCTGATTTAAAATGTAAATGTTATAAATCAGAGCGCTTTCCTGAAAGCAATCCGAAATGATCCGGGAGAAGCCGAGCAGTGGACACCGGATCCGTCTCTGTCCCCCTCCTCCTCCTTTTCCTCTGTAATGAAGCTCCAGCCCTCCCTCTTTCCCTTCAGTGCCAAAAGGAGGAGAAACAACAAGCCGCCATTTTGTTTTGTGCGGCCAGAGGAGCGGAGGAGGCACGAGAGGCAGACCGAGCAGAGCCGCTCCAGACCCGGCCACGGCGCGCGCACACACACCGCTGTCTTCTTCTCCCACCGCCGCGGCTACCGGAGCTTCGAGAAACGGAGAGAAAGGAGAGCAGCACGACGGTTAGACACGACGATTAGAAATATAAAAATCACTCGGTGAAAAAAAAAACCTGAAGCAGAAGAAGAAGAAGAAGAGGCGGAAGGGGATTTAAAAAAAAAAAAAAAAAACGGGAGGAAGAAAAAAAAAACCCTGCGGAGAGAAGAAGAAGAGAAGCGACGGAGAGAAAGAGAGAGAATTAATAAATATCATCGAAATGAAAAGACGGAGGACGGCGTGAAAAAAAAAAAAGTGAAGGACGTCCACAACAAAGTGAAGAAAAGAAGTGAGAGAGAGGGAGAGGGAGAGAAATGAAGGCGCAGGGGGTCACGGCACCAGGAGAGCCTGGGGCATCTCAGATCTGATCGAAGAGCATTAAAGCATCTGCATTCAGTCCTCTTCACCCCGATTCACCCCAGGACCAGGGCTTCGTCTCGTCTCCTCCAGGATCATCTCCTCCTCCTCCTTCTCCTCGGTTCTTCTCGATCAGAGTTGCTTCTTTCGAAGTCATCCTGCCACGGTTCTGTTCTCCACCAATAACACACCACCGTCCTCACTCAAGTTTTTTCTTTCTCAGACCCAACCACCGGTTCTTCTCACGCTTGCGTGAAGGCACCACCACCACCACCACCAGAACGGTTCTTCTCCAGATCCATGCGTTCCTGCGCACCTAAGCGAGATTTCTCCTTGCGCCAAAAAAACACTAAAAAGTGCCCCGTCGTCCAGGACCGGCCCTGGTGGCGGCGGTTCTCCTGCGCTGCGTAGCGATATCGTTTTGTTTATAATTTTATCAGTCCTGATGATGATGATGACGGTGATTTTTTTCCTCAAGGTGGTGTGAACTGTGTGTGTTTCTTTAGTTTTTCTTAAAATTCGGGTTCACAAACACGATAGTATCGATGAAGCGAGGTTCGCCGACGACTTCCTGGAATCGTTCGATCGAGACAGACGGACGACGCTGAGCGACTTCAGGATGGTGGACGCCGTATGAAGTGAAGTTCTACGTCCTGGTTTCGCGTCCCGATTGACGACAGGGCCTCCAGAGGGATCGAGAGCGCTATGACGATCCGGAGACGTCCGAGGAGAAACCCTTAATTCGTAACCCGATCGGAGGGGAAACGCGTCCGAGTCACGTTAATTCGTATACGAATCGTTGAACTTGTCGGGTTTTTTTTTTTTTTGGTTTTTGAAAATTCTTAATTTGACCTGTCCTCCTCCTCCTCCTCCGGTGGTCCTATGAAAGTGGACAGCGGAGTTAAGAATTTCCTAGAATACTCGCGCGCTCAGACGAGGAAGCGGACATATATGCTTTAAACACAGAATCGGCTCAGAAATATGGCCGATAATGTTTTGGATTCGGGGCCGTCTTCAGCCAAAAGGCCTAAACTGTCCTCGCCGGCGCTCTCTGGTACTGCGAGCGATGGAAACGGTATAGTAGTGTTTTTTTATTTTATTTTTTATTTCATTCAAGTCGTAGCTACGTCTTGCGTAGCTATTGTATAGTCATGATTTGTGTACGTCCCCCAGTGGTGTGGAGTTGTATCTGTTGACGTCAGTTTCGCTAAATTGTAATGTTTTTTTGGGGTGTTTTTTATTCATTTCGTTACTTCTTTACGTTTGTTTGTTTAGCTACCTAATAACTATCTAATTTTCATACCTGTCCAGGTTGCGGCGCTCAACCCAATCAGGTCCTGCCTCAGAATTTGTAAAATGTCTGTGGACGACAACGTAGCTCCATTTCAAAAGTTAATTTTTACAATTATTTTTGTTTTTACAACTGTTTAAAAAAAAAAAAAAAAAAGAATAAAAGTGTACCACGCAAGGGTTATCAGCTGAAAATTTCCATTTTAGTTTTGAATCATTCGTACGCTTCATTCGCAACGAATGATCCTAAAAACAAAGCTGCGTGCTTTCGCGCAACATGAATTCGAACAGAAGTTTTTTTGTCATAATGTTACCCAGTTTCTCAGGAACGTTTGTTGTTAAAGGTTCAACTCGTTTCAATCCCTTGTATCTTTGGACTGTGAGTTTTTTTTTATTGGCGTTTTGTGGTTTAGAGAAGGCTGAAGGTGTAACAAGAGCGCAGACGTTAGGTTTGTTATTTTTGGCCAAACTAAAAAATTTTTTTTTATATTTTATTTTTTTTATTTTGAGGTGTGAGCGATGCCACAAAAATTCTAAGAAATATCCACAGTATGAGAGACGCCACAATGTTTACATTTGTTTAAAAACACCCATAGTGCTCCGTTTCATGTATTTTCTGTTTGAAAATTTTGATGATACTTCGATATTTTACGCGAGAAAGCTAGGTACATATTGAAATATTGAGCAAAATTCCACAATGAGAACGTAGAATATGACGTTTTTATTTTGTATTGTCCCGCGGTAACAATAAAATTTTTGCTCTGTCTTTGTGTTAAATGTGTACAGATTTATTATTATAATTTTTCTGTGTAAATTTTGTTCCCCAGACTTCAGTTCCCTCTTCGACCTGGAGCACGACCTCCCCGACGAGCTCATCAATTCCTCAGACTTGCCATTGCCCAACGGCGGGGTGGAGGTGTGCCAGTCGCCCTCCCTCGGCCCGATTCAGGACACGTCCGTCAAACACAAGCAGCTGTCCGACCTCCTGTGCTCCACCTCGCAGCCGCCGCCGCCGCAGCAGCCGCAGCAGGCGGGTATGATGGCGCAGGCCGGCTTCAACAGGCCGATGATGGCGGCGCAGAAGAGCAACATGCCGGCACAGGGCATGATGGGAGGGCAGGCCATGAACGGGGTGCCCAGGATGGGTTACGTCAATGCTAACGCGGGCATGAACATGGCCGACCCTCTGCAACAGCAGCAACAACAGCAGATCAGAGCTCAGCAACCTGGAGCCATTAACAAGGTAAACTACATCCGTACAGCCTACGGAGGTCCGGGAGTGTGTGTGTGTCCGAAATCATCTAACACCATTATCAGTTCCCTCTTTTAAAAGAATAATAATCAACCCAAAAAATTTTTAACCATTTAATATGTTTATTTAATTTAGCAGCTTTACTAAATTTTTCTTTTAGTTTAAATTATTTATCTTTGTGTCTTTCTATTAATTCCTGAACATAATTCCTCATGGTATAAGTGTTTTTATCTCCAGTGAATTCGCCTTCTATCCACTTCGGCTACGTTACCCAGCTAGTTCAAGTCATTTTCCTGGGTTGTCAGGAACGTGGCGTTCTTTCAGGGAAACAGTGAAGATCCATAGATGTGATACTCTGGCGATTCAGTACATTCAGGTCTTCAGCTGACTTCATTTTACTGCCATATAACGTTACTGAGTCTCGACCTGAGCAACTGAAGCAACCCCAGATCATAACACTGTCTCCAGAGGCTTGTACAGTGGACACTATGCATGATGGAGCATCGCTTCATGCGCTTCCCTTCTTACCCTGACACGCCCATCACTCTGGAATAGGCTCGATCTGGACTCATCCGGTCACATGACCTTTTTCCATCGCCCCAAAGTCCAGTATTTATGCTCCCTAACAAACTGAAGCCTTTTTTCTGATGAGTCTCACTAACAAGTGGTTTTCTTATGGACACACAGCTGTTTAGTCCCAATCTTGCGAGTTTTCATCACTGATCTCATCACTGATCATCGTTGATGCGACTTCACCGAGCGTTTAAGTGATCTTTCATCAAGTCCAACACTATCGTTCCAGGGTTTAATAATGCACCGGACATTTGCCTCAGCATATAAACGATTTTCAGCATATGAACAAACCAAACGCCGGCTAAGTTGCGCGTACATCCGGGATCCGCATTGTTTGCAACGTTGGTCATAATTTTCCCGGATGTACGCACAACTTACCCGGCGTTTGGTTTGTTCATATGCTGAAAATGGTTCATATGCTGAGGCAAATTTCTTGCAAAATTTCAGTTCTTCTGTTGAAAATTTGTATGCAGAGGTTCCACAGTACTTTCATTCGTTTTCCCGCTCCTAATCAGTAACGTCCGTGAGAACAGCTCCACTGTTTCTTGATCTTTGCCAGAGGAAGGAGCACTGATTGGCTCACATTTCACTCATAATGAGAAGCTCCAACCAATCGTAATTGAGACACAATTCTTATAAGAAGGCGGGGTTTTGTTTCCAAACAAGAAAGCGTCCGTGTAAACACAGCTAATGTTATCATGACTTTTATTATTTGAGTGAACGTATCATGCGTTTGTCTTCGAATGTCGAATTAGACAAAATCCCAATATGCATTTCAAAGCATTAATCATGTAATTTATTTCGATTTCCCTTAATGGTGTTTTCAAAAGATTTTAGTTCAGGTTTGTTATTGTTGTCCGTTACTATACATCTCTCTCTTTGTCTTATTTTTTTTTTTTTCCCTTTCTTTCCTTTCCCCAGATGAACATGATGGGCGGTGCTGCTTCCACCCCGTTCATGCCCCCTTACTCCCATGGTGGAGCTCAGTCGTCTCTTGCTCCGTCCCTCCAGAATAAACCGTCTCAGAACCTCTCGCAGTTCGGCGTGGATCAGAAAGCCCAGCCTGGTCAGAGCGTCCCCGGTCTGGTGAGTTGCATCATGGGACTTTTTTTTTTTTTTCTTCTTAATTTATTGCCCCTATAAGTGTAATTGTATAATAAAATACAATGAATATGTACATGGTATATGCAGTCTATATAATCACTCACCTTGGAGCTGGAAGAACCAAGACCATTTTTCCATCAGATGACCAGATGTTGGTCAGAATTACCAGGTTAATAAGTGGTTAATCAGCAGTAGAAGGGAAAAAAACACACCTGGAGATTTTTCTGAAGTAAAAAAAATGCACAAATGGGTCATGTCAGATTGATTTTTTTTTTTTTTATCATTTAATTTGTGACCAGTAGTATGGGTCACTATAGCAACAAACTAAAATGAAAACCAAATAATATAAATGCTTCTGGGCGGGGGTGAGGGATAAACCGTATAATAGCTTGCACACCTACAGGTGAAGTGAATACCATCTAATTATCTCATTAAAGTGAGGGTGTGATATTTTAAGCAGAAAGTGAAAACTTGATGTGTTGGAAGCATGGAAAAAGGGGCAAGTGTACAAGTCTGCGGGAATTTAACAAATGTGACGTCTAGACAACCGGGTCTAAACCAGCAGGTCTTGTTGAATATTCCCAGTATGCAGTGGTTAGAAACTGCCAAAAGTGTTCCAAAGAAGGATGACCAGTGAGCCAGTGGTCAAGGTGGGGAGAGAAGACTGGTCTGTCTGGTCTAAAACCCACTGACCAGAAGATCTACTGAAGAACAAACTGGTTACCAACTGAGCGTTGGTAGAAATGATTCAGAACACACAGTGCATAACGGTTCGTTGTGTATGAAGCTGCAGAGCGGTCAGGGTGGCCCATGATGACCCTCGTGTCCTCCATCAAAAGCTCCTACAGTGGGCATCAGAACTGGACGAAGCAGCAATGTAAGAAGGTGACACCAGGATGCACTATGGGAAGGAGGCTCTGGGAAACCAGGGTCCTGCCTTTCATGTGGATGTTACTTTGACACGTCCCACCTACCTCTTTCAGCAGGATAATTTACCGAGATACACTGCACACTCTGTTTGTTCAAGAACCGTTTGGGGAACATGAGAGTTGTTGAGGTGTTGATTCGGCTTCCAGATTCTCCAGATCTCAAGCCGATCGAGTATCTATGGAGGATCTGTGGAGGCCATACGTCACAACTTCCAGGATCTGCTGGTGACGGCTTGGTTTTGAGAGACCACGCACAGCTTCAGAAGTCAGGCCTCCATGTCTAAGAGAGGGAAATAAAACATGGGCGTCTCTACAAAAGTGTGTGTGTATAGTTTGAGTGGGCAGCCATCTTGATTTGATGTCGGGCATTCTGATCTCCTCCACACAGCCCTTGTTTAATCATTCCACACATTTTGTATTGGATTTGGATCTTCTCCTTCAACTGAGCTCTACCAAAAACACAAAAGATGATGTCTTGGATTTGTTATCATGGTGAAATTCGTCTTTATCTTCTGTCGTGTAACAGAGGCAGGCAGGTTTTATGGTCCAATAGCTAAGTATATAAAGCTAGAATATGATTCCCTCAGTCTGGACCAGAACCTCAGAGTTTCAACTGAGGACAAGCTGCCCCAGAGGCGGGATACTGCCACCATCATGCTTCACAGTGGGCATGGTGTTCTCTGGATAATGAGAGATGGGTTTTTTGATATGGGATGAACATATATTTTCCATAATGTCTTAAACATTCTACCTCTGTCTCATCACACCACAACACCACCTGGTTTATGGTGACTTTGAGAAAGAAATTCGGTCTTGCCCCTACTACATTTCAAATATGAGAGGATGATGAGGCACACAAGGAGTGAACAATATTCTCCAGATGTTTTGATGTTCCTGTAGGTTCCTCAGCAGGCTCGCTGGTCAGTTTTGTATTTTAGTGTGACGTCGCGCTCTCTGTAACGTCATTCAGGACCTCTGGTTCTCATGTAAAGTTCTGAACCAAGTTCTCCTGCAGCCCTTTTTTCCCCAAAGTGAGATCCTGTACATGATTTGTAAGCTCTGTGATGGAATGGAGATGTTCAGAGACAGATGATTATCATCTATGTATGAGAGCTGGAGGATGGTTTCTGTTAAACTTCTGACCCCAGTCACATGACCCATGATCAAAGGGGGGTTGTAGATAAATGTTTGAGTTCCATTTGAACTGTATTGGTTGCTATATCACACAAAAGGTGGAAAAAGATCAGATTTTTACCTCAGGATGTGGCGCGAGTCTTTTGTTTAGCGATTCATGTATCGACCACACTGACTCCAAAACTTTTTTTTTTTTTTTTAAACGATGTCTATGTTTATAATAGAGATGAACCAGTCAGTGAGCAGAATTGCCTGGTTTTCAGTTTGTTCAGCCTCCGATAGAAACGATTCTGTACCGAGCGCTGAAGCATCAGAAACGCGTTTTTTATGGCGTTACATTATCAAAAATCTCACACGTTAACATCCCCCGATCTGCCTTTTCCTCCAAACTCTGTGTGAAAATTAGTCCCAAACCCACTCATTACACACCAGTCTCAAAACACCGCCAGCGCTAATTAGTCAATCAACCCGCGCGCTCACTGTAAGGTTGAGTTTTAGGACTTTGGAGGTGTTTGCGGCGTAAAAACATCGCGGCTTCTTTAGAATCCTACAGGTCGCGCTCTCTGTACTATTTACACATGTCCATGCCGTGTGGTAGGAGTGAATTATTTGCTTTATAGTTTGATTAGAAGTAATAATGATGGCGGATGATGTAACTGATGTGACGCGCTGCTCAGTAGCAGTGTAGCTTTGTGTGTAATTTAATGTAAAGTTAAATGTTAAACTCCTGTATTTGAAGTTAGTTTGTAGTGTTTAAACACTAGTTCTCACTTAAAACCAACGCAATGTTATAAGGAACGGGATACGTTTAATTAGTGATTAAACTTTTTTTAAAGGTTTAAAATTGTAACAAAATCTGGGGGAAATGTAATATAGAATATAGAGCACCGAGGTAGCGTGATCTCATCGTATCAGGAGCTGACTTCTGATTCGAGTCTCTGGTGATCTGATTGGACAGGTGGAGTTCCCTGAGTGGCGATATAGAGTATAACAGCACTGGGAGGTGTAACTATGTCTCACGCCGTGTCTCTGGTGTCCTACAGTCGTTAATTACATTAAGTAATATCTAGTATAAAGACAGCTAGCTTGAGTGTTAATGACTTAATTGTGTATCTGAATGTGTGTATTGTTAGTTTTTCAACATAAAAAAATAGTTCAATATTAATTTCCAAATGAAAACACAAAGCGAAAATGGATAACGGCTCGTTTTTTGATTTCCGATGTTGTGCTGAAGAAAATAACAATATTTACTTTTTTTTTTTTTTTTTACCATATTTCCAAAATAGCGAAACAAAAACAATTAACGAGTGCTCACATTTAATTATTTTTATTTCCTGATCGGACACAAGTGGCATAACCCGGAAATGTTTACTCATTTTAAATATATGTCCTTATTTATTTACTTAATTAAATTTTTGTTCTGGAAACCATGACTGACTCTAATTCCCGGAAGCCAAACAAACATGTGACCCTTTAAACTACGGTTAAATGCAGCTTATCTTGAAGGCGTGGCTTTTAGGGGCGGGGCTTTTAGACATGAATCTTAAATGTGGAAACTGAGCTTCTGAGAGATCCACACAAGCCATAACGACTACCTGTGAGTATACACGGAGCTCAGGGCGTTCAGGCAGAGGGCAGCGTCCCACCGGGTGCCGACCCACAGACATTTATACCTGATTGATTTTTACCACGTTTGGGATTTTTATTTGTAAAAAAAAAAAAAAATTATAATAATGTTGAAAACCATTCATCATTTTTGTGTGTGTGTGTCACATAAAATCTTAGTGAAACACATTAGCGTTTGTGGTTGTAACGTGACAAAATGTGGAAAAGTTTAAGGGGTGTGAATACTTTTGTAAGGCACTGTGTATTTATAGTGAATTTGTTGTGTGTTTTTGTTTTGTTACTGATTTCTTTATGATCATGCTTTTGTATTAATGTTAGTTATGTTTATGTAGAGCTCGGTTTCCCGCTCGAGTGTATAAACGTGTAAAAGCTCCGCCTCTAAAAGCCGCGTGCGGCTGATTAACGCTGGTCTCCGTGCAGACCCTCAGACGCGCATCGCGCTTTAAATAGAGCAAAAATCACTCTGATGTTCTTCAGATAACAAATAAAATATTAATAACTCGTGAAGAAACATAAAAACAGTTAATACAATAACAGAACTCTTGTAATACAAAATAATACAATAACGCTTCTTATCCGGGGTGCCCCCCCCCCCCCCCCCCCCATTTTGGAGATTAATTCCTGATTTTTGGTTTTATGGTGAACAAATTGAGCTGTGATTGTGACGTGTGTGTGTGTGTGTGTGTGTGTGTGTGTGCAGGCGGTGGCGCCCCCTGTAGCCGACCCCGAGAAGAGGAAGCTGATCCAGCAGCAGCTCGTCCTCCTGCTTCACGCTCATAAGTGTCAGCGGCGGGAGCAGAGTAACGGAGAGCTGTCTCACTGCAGCCTGCCTCACTGCAGGACCATGAAGAACGTCCTCAATCACATGACCCACTGTCAGGCCGGCAAAACCTGCCAGGGTCAGTCTCACTCTCTCGCACCCTCTCTGTCCTCACTCTGTCTTACTCTAACTGTCCTCACTCTCTCTGTATTCTCTCTAACTGTCTCAATCTCTCTGTCCTTGCTCGCCTGCCTCTCTCTCTCTCTGTCTCTCTCTCTCTGTCTTCACTCATCTATCTCAATCTCAACCTCTCTCTGTCCTCACTCTGTCTCTCTATCTGTCCTCCCTCTGTCTCACTCTCATTCTCTCTGTCCTCACTCTCTCTCTCTCTCTGTCCTCACTCTCTCTCTCTCTCTGTCCTCACTCTGTCTCTCTATCTGTCCTCACTCTGTCTCTCTATCTGTCCTCACTCTGTCTCTCTATCTGTCCTCACTCGTCTCTCTCTGTCTCTCTCTCTAACTGCCTCACTTACATATCTCTCTCTTTCTGTCTTACTCTGTGTCACTCTTTCTGTCCTTACTAATCTGTCTTTCTCTCTCTGTCCTCACTCCCCTGTCTCTCACTCTAACTGTCTCACTCTCACTGTCTCTCTCTCCTTCTGTGCCACTATCCCTGTCCTCGCTCACCTGTCTCACTCCCTCTGTCCTCATTCGCACGTCTCACACGCCTTCTCTCATTGTCTCATTCTATTCGTCTCTCTCTGTCCTATCTCTAACTCTCTCACTCTGTCCTCGCTCACCTGTCTCACTGTTAATTCTTTTACTGTCCTGTCTAAGTCGTTCTGTCCGTACAGCATCCATCAACTTGTCTGTCACACAGTATCTACAGATATCTTTATACACACACCTCATTTAGATTTTTACGTCATATGAAATGTATTTAAAAGTTTTCTTTCCCTGTCTCTCCCCCCCTGTCTCTGTCTCTCTCCCCCCTTGTCTCTCTCCCCCCTTGTCTCTCTCCCCCCTTGTCTCTCTCCCCCCTTGTCTCTCTCCCCCTGCAGTCGCTCACTGCGCGTCCTCGAGGCAGATCATCTCTCACTGGAAGAACTGCACACGGCACGACTGTCCCGTCTGTCTGCCTCTGAAAAACGCAGGAGACAAGAGGAACCAGCAATGTGTGTATACACACACGCGCACACACACACACACACACACACACACACGTATACATACTAGTGATGCGCGGGTCGGGTATTTTTCCAACCCGCGGGTCCCGCTTTTATGAAATTAAATGATGTAAATTCCCGACCTCAATTTCTCCGCACCTCGTCTTCCATCTTCACTTTTATTTCTTTGTGTTTGTTGTGACTGGCAGCGGAATTACACGCAACATACATGGATTTTTTAATTTAATTTAGTTTTTAATGACCCGCCCCAACCCGCCCCGCAAATAAAGCGCCAATTTCTTTATCCGCCCCGACCCGCGGGTTACCAGACGACCCGCGCATCACTAATACATACTTTCTCCCGCCACTGTATATAAGTATGTGCCCCTTTTGGAATTTGATGGTTTTCTGCATTAATTCATCATTAAATCTGATCTTCATCTAAGAGTCTAAAATAATAACACAAACTAATTCTGATCTTTAACGTCCTTATTGAAAGCAACCATAAAAACCTCATGGTGCTGGTGTGGAAAAAGTTTGTGCACCCTCGAGTTAATGACCTTAAATAACCTAACAGGAGTCTCGTTAACTGAATGAGTTTTGATAAACACACACACACACACACACACACTATTTCGTCACATTAAACCTGTGATTCTCTTTGCGCAGCTCTGCTGGGTGGAGCCAGTGTGGCGGTGGGTGGCTCTGTGGGAGGCTCCACCCCCTGCGCCCCTCCCTCAGGACCGGGTCTGAACTCCGGCGGTCAGATCGACCCGAGCTCCATCGAGAGGGCGTACGCCGCGCTGGGGCTCAGCTACCAGCCGACGGGACAGATCACACCCTCCACTGCCACCGGTGTGTGTGTGTGTGTGTATATGTGTGTGTATATGTGTGTGTATATGTGTGTGTATATGTGTGTGTATATGTGTGTGTATATGTGT
>JAQQZT010000021.1:1154352-1177549 GCA_030068275.1 Clarias platycephalus
CAAAAGCCGTCGTCCATGTTGACCGACGGCCCCACGCTGACCCCCGCTTCGGCGGGCTCCGCCTCCGTCGACCCCGACATGAACTCCGCCCCCGAACCCGACATAAAGATGGAGGTCAAAAAGCAGGAGGAAGATGAAGAAGAGGAGGAGGAGGACGAGGTGCGGGAGGAAGAGACGAAAATGAAGATGGAGCCTCTGCAGGAGGAGGTGAAGACCGAGGAGAAACCGGAGGTGAGACAGACAGACAGACCGAGGCACTGGGGTGAGACGTAAAATATACACAGTAAATAACGTGGGTGTGACTGATGTGTGAACTCCTCTCACTGCTGCAGATTAAGGAGGAGGAGGCGGAGCTGGAGGTGTGTAAGGCGGAGCCAATGGAGGCGTCGACAGGCGAGGCGGGAGAGGATAAGAAGCCCGAGGTAAAGACCGAGCCCAAAGAGGAGAAGGACGCGAAGGAGACGACGGGGGACACGTCCAACACGGAGAGCAAGAAGAAGAGTAAACACACACACACACACACACACACACACACACACACACACACCTCACAAGTCTAAAAACAAGAAATGTTTAAAATTGTGCAAAATCCTGTTTTAACATATTGTGCTGTTAGCTCCGCCCACTTTGCATTTTTTACAGCATTTTATATATATATATATATATATATATATAATCTCACAAGTCACTGGTATTCTCTCCGTCCTGCCTGTGTGTGTGTTCGAGCTTTAATCATCAGCATCATTTTCAGGTGTTTAGAGTTTTTCAGCCACCAGGGGGCGACATAAGGATGAAGAATGAAGAAGAATTATTATTATTATTTTGTGTGAGAGAGAGAGAGAGAGAGACAGAGAGATGTTACAGTTAAAGGGTTGATGAGGTGGTCAGGTTGTTTGTCAGGTGGTCTGGATGTTGATTGGTACCCTGAACATGCTCCAGGTCTGATGATGTAATGACGTACGCGCTCTTCTCTTCTCAGTCTTCAAGCCGGAGGAGATGCGTGAGGTCCTCATGCCCACCCTGGAGGCGCTCTACAAGCAGGATCCAGAGTCTCTGCCCTTCCGCCAGCCCGTGGACCCGCAGCTCCTCGGCATCCCCGTACGTCCTCTCTCTCTCTCTCTCTCTCTCTACACTCCCCCCATCCTCACCTCCGCTCCCGCCACGTCTCGCTCACTTTTGGCTTTAACCCCCGTCTCCTTCCTCCTGTCTCGTTCCTCTGTCCTGCAGGACTACTTTGATATCGTGAAGAACCCGATGGACCTGTCCACCATAAAGCGTAAGCTGGACACGGGTCAGTACCAGGAGCCGTGGCAGTACGTGGACGACATCTGGCTGATGTTCAACAACGCCTGGCTGTACAACCGCAAGACCTCGCGCGTCTACAAGTACTGCTCCAAACTGGCCGAGGTGTTCGAGCAGGAGATCGACCCCGTCATGCAGGACCTCGGATTCTGCTGCGGCCGCAAGGTGAGTTCAAACCGAGCGTGTGTGTGTCGGTGCTACAGAGTAAATGAACAAAAACAAACTTCAGACACCGGACGCGTCTGTTCCAGATCGACCACACTGTGTGGATTTGATTAGACGTTTTTTTATTTATTTATTTTTTTTCCCTCGGATTGTTAAATGTCATTAATCTCGGCTTAACGAGGACTCGTTAATCAAAATCCTCTTCGTCTCTTTTATTTATTTATTTTTTTTCCCTGTCTCTCAGCTGGAGTTTTCTCCACAAACCCTGTGCTGCTACGGGAAACAACTGTGCACGATCCCCCGAGACGCTGCCTACTTCAGCTACCAAAACAGGTCAGTTTCACACACCGACACACACACACACACACTCACACACGCTGATACACACACACACACACACACACACACACACACACACACACCTTTTATTCAGATTCATTCTTCATATACCGCAGCCTGACCGTGACGTTCTGTCGTCGTTCCGATATTATTGGCCCGGGGTCTGCCGTTAATAAAAACATCAACGATTTTTAGTCACGCGATTATTCAATTACATACACCGTCACATCCGTGTCACTATTATTGTTTTATCATTTAACAGTTTTATATAATAATTATATATTATGTTATTTCTCTTTATGTAACAATTTGGCTCCCTATATATTATTTTTTTTATCCATTTAAAGTTAGATTTAACTTTGGGGAAACTCGTTAGTTCCTGTTTCCGCTTATACTCTGTATTCTCTCTCGTTTAGAGTTTTGTAAACCGTACTGCAGGTGTGTTTGTCCTAAACAAACTTAAAAGTAATAAATAATTAATAATAAATAATTGACTCTCACCAGCGCCACCTGTAGGATTATAAAGAAACTGCGATGTTGTTTTTTTATCAAACTGAAAACCCGACGTTTCTGCTGCCCGACCGATCGTCCGCTTCGTCTCTGTTTATAAACATTAAATGGTTTATAAAGGAACCGGTTTTTGGCGCCACAACTCTTAACCGTTGTTTTTTCTATATAAACACGGTGTGAGAAACCGCACCGCAGGCGTTGATATAAACGATATACACTATAACACGGTCAGAGCTGCTGCTATGGAGAATTAATCAGCACGTTGTGACCAATCAGAGCCGACGTCTGGTTCGTCTGTGTGTATTTATTGTTTATCTTTTCCTCATGGAAGTTCTTTCGCTCCTGCTTTCCTGATCGATTTGTAGCTCAGACACTTTGAAAGAGACTCCTCAGACTGTGTGTGTGTGTGTGAGAGAGCGATCGTGTGTGTGTGTGTGTGTGTGTGAACCATGGTACAGATGAGGGTTCTCTTTAAAGCGCTCTGACAGGATGATGGGTCTCAGGTGCACCAACACTGTTCCTCCGTATCCACCTGTTCATTTTTGCCCTCCATTGGCCTTATCGTTACACTGTGTGTGTGTGTGTGTGTGTGTGTGTGTGTGTGTGTGTGTGTGTGTGTGTGTGTGTGTTTGAGTGTGTGTGTATATATATATGTGTGTGTGTGGTGATGATTAAAGGGCTCGGTGGATAGGAGGTTTGCTTTGCTTGGCTTCTTTAGCTTTGGTTAGACAGTCGTGTTTGTCCTGAACGTATTGATTCATTTTCTCCACCTCTCTCTGTTCCACTTTTTTCATTTCATTCTATTTTTCTCCACTTCTTTATTTTTATTTATTTTTGTTTTCAATTCTCTCCATTCTGTCCTTCCCTCCTCCTCCTCCTCCTCCCTCTCTCCCTCTCTCTCTCTGTTCTTTGATGCTTGTGATGTCTGCATTGGCCTGCTTTGGTGCGACCGATCATCCTCTCTCCGAAAATTTACACGCCACCAATCAAATCAATCGGCTCACACGCCCCTCCCCCTCAAAAAACCCCCCCTCCCTTCTGCTTCATGATTGGCTGCTTCCGGCGACGACCCCTCTCCTGCCCCGCGTGCCTGCCCTGTCCTGATTGGTGACTCCCTCTGCGTGCCTTCTCTGTGATTGGCTGTGCTCTTGGCGAACGGTGTAGTTCACCCAAATATGGGCTTCTTGCTAACAGGTACCACTTCTGTGAGAAGTGTTTCAATGAAATCCAGGGCGAGAACGTGTCGCTGAGCGACGACCCCACGCAGCCGCAAACGTGAGTACCGCAACGCATCCACCAGTGTGTGTTTATCACTTACACGTAACCATCGTCTGTCTCTTCAGATCGAACGTTAATAAAGTAACACTGTTGACTTTCTCTTTGGTTTAAATGTAATACAGGAAATTCTAAAATTATTTGTTTAAAAAAAAAAAGCCTGTTTTTTTTGGAAAACTTTTCATCTCTAACTCCTTAAACATTAACCATATCCTTATAATCAGAATGAACTTACTAGCATGATACAGTCAATCACTCTAATATATATATATATTTACAGAATAACACACTACAACATGTGTCTAAAGCTTTATATACAGCACTGTGCTGGAGTCTTAGACGTCCTACATTATTTAAAACAAAAGTTTTAGATTAGTTATAGGATTTTTTTTTTTGTTGTTGTTGTTGTTTTTGGAATTTTACTACACAAAAACATTCTAACAAGCAAGTTCTACCACAATGTGAAAAGTTCAGAGAAAAAATATTTGTATTCCAGAAAAGAACAAAGTACATTTTTATAAATAATAATAAAAATAAAAAAAACTAAAGTTTTACATGCTAAAAAGAAGAGGACGTGTGTGTGTGGCTTATAAAACTGAACAGATTGTACCCGAGGCTAAAGCGTCCCCAAAACGTTGTAACACTGAACACTGACTTTGTTTCATTAGTTACTGTTTACTGTGCTTTATTGTTTTTGTTTATTTGTTTTTGAAAGCATCCGTGCTCTACAGCTCGTGCCTAAAACTTTTGCACAGTACTGTACAGCTTTAATTTTAACACAGAACATGAACTTATAATAAAGTTCTGTACAAAACAAGAACATTTAAATTGTATTAACAAACTAAAAAAAGTCGGATACTGAGGACTATAAATAAGTGTAAGATTCACGAGCTCTTGTTTATCCCAGAATGTTACTTTAAATAATATTTGTTGGTATCCTCACCTGTATAACATTATATTAATAAATGTTGTATTTCGCCGTTATCTATAATGTTAATTTGAACGTTAATATAGTTTCTCTTTCTCGAGTTTTCCTAAATTACTTAATTGTATTTAGAAAGGTTACTATAAAAGGGCAATAAAATTATATAAAATGGTACATTTAAATTATAAAATGCTAAATAGAAAATGTTAATTTGTATGATTTTCAGATAGGAAATATAATCTGCAAGGTTAAATTTTATAGAATGTCACTTTATAAATTATATATTTATCTAACCTTTAATACCATGTTACTCGAGATGCTGTTTTATACAAAATTTTATTATGTTTTGTAATGTTTTATATGTGCAAGTTGCAGTCGAAATAACTTGATGAAATTTTCTACGATAAACTTTCAAGTATTATATTACATTTAAAAGTATCTTCTTATTTTATGCTTTAACTTCTGACAGTGCCTAGTTGATTACATTTATTTCCAATCGTTTAACTTTGACTTCAATGTAGTCTTGTTAATATCTAAATTTCGAAGGTTTAAACTTATTAGTTTCCATCAAATCAATTTATTGTTCTTTATTAGTTGTAGAGTTTGTAAATTCTGTAATTGTTCATAATTTTTAAGTATATTTGAGTGTATTTTAATCCTTATACCTTAATGACTTAGTTACTTAATATTACTTTTTACTGGTTCAACATTGAAAAGTTGAGTATTTAAAACTAGTAAACTTGTAACTATAATGGGTTGATCAACCCAAAAAACGAACAGAAAATAGTCAACATTATAGTTTTGTAGTAACAGTATTGTTTTATTATACATACAGTATTGTATAACTTGTATGATTACAGGTTAATGTAGTGTTTTTGTTTTTTTTTATGTATATATAGGACAAACAATTAGTGTAAATCTAAGTAGTTGAAAGTTTGCTCAGTTGTGTGTATTATTCATAAGTTGTTTAAGTTTATATAGTATGATGTATATTATATTAATATAATGCTAATAATAGTCATACATATCAAAATATATAATGTATAGCGATACATTTACTATTATTTTTATGCAAGTTTTTCTTTTCCTGAACTGAGTAGAATTTTTTTTTCGACTGTGTGTGTGCATGTTTATTTTTATTTTTGAATGGGATTAATGCAACTAATAAACTAATTATTTGGTTAACCCCCGCTTCTCCCCCAGAGCCATCAATAAGGACCAGTTTGAGAAGAAGAAAAACGACACCCTGGACCCAGAGCTGTAAGTCTGGCCGTCTTCAAAGAGTTCTGTTGTTCATTTTATATACATAAAAAGATTAAATGAACTGATTAATCACCTGAAGCGATTTAGTTTGGTAAACTCTAAGCGTTACGTCTGCTGCACCTCCCTCCTGCAGGTTTGTGGAATGTTCTGACTGCGGCCGTAAAATGCACCAGATCTGCGTCCTGCACAACGAGACGATCTGGCCGTCAGGGTGAGCTGCTGCTTCCTGTCCGTGTTCACAGCGCCGGATGTAGTTACGAGCTCAGCTTTCTCCGTGATCTCTGACATAATGTTACTCACTCTCTCTCTCTCTCTCTCTCTCTCTCTCTCTCTCTCTCTCTCTCTCTGTGCAGGTTCGTGTGTGACGGATGTTTGAAGTCGTGTAATAAGACGAGGAAGGAGAGTAAATACACGGCTAAAAGTGAGTGTCTCCTGTTCGAGTTATCTCGACGTTGTCTGAAAGCTTTCACTGTGTTTTTACAGCACGTTACTCAACCCGCAGCTGAGGATCTGGAAAGTTCTACAAGCCGAGTTTATGACCAACGTTCAAGGAAAACGAACAAAACAATCTTTTTTGTGTGCGTGTTTATTTTACTTTGTGGCAGATTAGCGCGCAGTATCCTCGCAAATCGATTAGCACACAGTGTGCTCTACCGCAGCCTGAAGGTCACTTCATGAACAGAGAGTGTGTGCGTGTGTTCCACAGCAATGTTGCTGCAAATCGCAGATTAATAATACATTCTAATACATTATGTTTCTATAGCAACAGCTCGTCCACAGAGATATTTACAGTGGATGCTCCGCATGAAGATGTTTTTTTTTTTTAATGAAAAGTCATGGACATAAGTAGATGTTTGTGTAACACGTAGGGAAGGAGTCTCCAGTGTCAGCGCTTTGTATCCGTCAGAGGTTAAGCCGTAACTAATCGTGTCTCTCTCTGATTAATGGTAAAGAACATGAGTCTTTGGTACAGTACGGGAGACGTGGCGAAAATACAATAGAAAGGTTCACGATCATTTTCATCATGTTAGTGGATATTGAGAAATGATTGAGCGTGTTTAATGAGCTATTAAGTACAAGGCTGTTTTGTGATGAATATCAGAGGAAAAATGTTTAATTAAAACACTTTATTTATATTTTTATCAAGGCACACCAGGTGCTCAACTTAAATAAGAATAAATAAGCATAATGCAAACTTTTTGCCTCGAGTCACGTTGAATAAAGAAAATCAATAAAGTGCAATGAATATTAGAAATATAAACACTTTAACTCCATAAAAACAAACAAAACAAATTGACATTTTATTGACATTTTCTTCCTCGCTTTCTGCACTTCATCTTCCCCCTCACGCTCCACACTACTTCAGTTATTATGATGGTGTGTGTCTCGTTTTCGGGGGGCTGAAGAGTACGTGGTCTCCACCCGACTGTGTAAACCGCGAAGAGAAAGAACAGAAAGAGTCGAGCTGCTGTTGGTGAATGTTTTACGAAAAACCTGCCTCTCAGGGAGCCGATTTCACACACATTCTCCAATTTTGTTTTTATCTATATATTTTGCTTTTAATTTATGTTTCTATTTTATAAGATTTCCGCATCCTATATACACCATCATCTCCTCCGCTCCCTTCCACGGCTCACCTTGGACGTTACGCTGTGACGAAGGACATGGCCCACGATTGAGACACACCGGTGATCTCCTAATTACGACAGGGTCTCAGGGCCGATAAGGGATTTAACATGAATAAATTAATTGAAAAAAAGAGCTTTAAACTCTGAATTTTCAAATTGTACGTCGTAATTTCTAAATTTTCAAGCTTAAAACTCAGAATATTGCGAGGGGGAAAAAAATGCACATTTATGAGGAAAACAATAAAAAAATTTGTTTCTTTTTCTATGACGGAAAAAGTAGAGTTTGATTAGACCTTCCATTCCAGACATGATGCAAAACAAGTGACGTCTGCCCAACCGTGCAAAGTCTATACACAGTTACCTTAATTAATTTCCGAGTTTTAAACACAAAAGTGAAAGTTTATTTCTTGTAAATTTGAGTTATTTTATGGAATCTTCTGGATTTTAAACTCCAGTTTGTTTTTTGTTTGTTTGTTTTTTGCAGGACTATGACCTTTGCATCACTTGCTATAAAACAAAAAGTCATGAGCACAAAATTTCGAATTTTTATCCCTCACAACTTTCGAGGTTTTTTCCCTTTTTTTTCCACTCTCTAAACTAAACCTGTTCTTAAATCCCGTCTTGGCTCTAATATGCCTTTATACCTTATGCACTGTTTTTCTTGAACAATTTTCATATCATTATTGAGAAAGTGTCTCTCTTAATGTACATCATTATCGTTTTTTCGCCCAGACTCTAATATGCCTCTAATAGTCTACATTTACATTTAGGCATTTGGCAGACGCTCTTATCCAGAGCGCCTTACATTTTTATCTCATTACACATCTGAGCAGTTGAGGGTTAAGGGCCTCGCTCAAGGGCCCAACAGTGGCAACTTGGTGGTTGTGGAGTTTGAACCTGGGATCTTCCAAAACATAGCCTTAACCACTGAGCTACCCAGGCTAGTCTAGGAGATGATGCCTGATTATAGCTGCTATAACATAAGTGACATGTTACATAAGCAACCATTTGCATTAAATGTAACCTTTTAGACAGAATGTTATGATGTTACTACAGTGATCATCTTCAATCAGTGTTTTCACCGCTTTTTCCGTCTCATCTCCCAGGGCTTCCCCAGACCAAGCTGGGCAACTTCCTGGAGACACGCGTGAACGAGTTCCTGAAGCGGCAGAGTCATCCGGAAACCGGTGATGTCACTATCCGTGTGGTTCACGTCTCTGACAAAATGGTGGAAGTGAAGCCAGGAATGAAGTCCAGGTGGGGGTCGTCTTGTTGTTGATTCTTTTAACCAACAGCAGTAATCGACAATCCTGACGTATAAAAAAAATCAATAATAAATCATCAGCTGTGTCAATTTGTGTAATAATGTGCATTTGTATTGGCAGATTTGTGGACAATGGTGAAATGGCTGAGTCTTTCCCCTACCGGACGAAAGCTCTGTTTGCGTTCGAGGACATCAACGGAGTGGACGTGTGTTTTTTTGGCATGCACGTACAAGAGTACGGCTCAGATTGTCCTCCGCCCAATCAGAGGTGAGAGAAAATGCACCAAAGGAGACCTTGTGTCTCCTGGATACTTGATTAACTCAAAGAAACTCAAAGCTTCTTTCCTCAAAAAAAAAAAAAAACTCTGCACGTGTCCATGTGATACTGTTGCCTGGAAACTGAGCCATAAGCATGTTTATCGACTTTGAACTGACATGTTTACTCACTCCTATCTCTCTTTCAATCTGTTCATCATCATCTTCATCTCGTCCAGGCGTGTGTACATCTCCTACCTGGACAGCGTGCACTTTTTCCAGCCGCGTCATCTGAGGACAGGTGTGTACCACGAGATCCTCGTCGGGTACCTGGAATACGTCAAGAAGTTGGGGTTCACCACCGGACACATCTGGGCGTGTCCGCCCAGCGAAGGAGACGACTACATCTTCCACTGTCACCCACCGGATCAGAAGATCCCCAAACCCAAACGTCTGCAGGAATGGTACAAGAAGATGCTGGACAAGGCTGTTGCTGAGAGAATTGTTCACGATTACAAGGTAGTGTTCAAGGTTGTTCAGAATTCCCCTCTGAGCAGCTTGGCCCATTTTGTAACCCCCTCCACACACACACACACACACACACACACATACACATCTCACAGCTTCTCTCCTTATTCCTTGTATCCTCATACGTGTGTGTGTGTAGCTATGTTTGTGTAAAGAAGCTGTGCTCCACATTTTCGTTGTAACCCCTGGCCCATTTTCTTCTCCCTCCCTCTTCTTCTAGGACATCTTTAAACAAGCGACCGAGGATCGCCTCACGAGCGCTAAAGAGCTGCCTTATTTTGAGGGCGATTTCTGGCCCAATGTGCTGGAGGAAAGCATCAAAGAGCTGGAGCAAGAAGAGGAGGAGAGGAAAAGGGAGGAAAATAGCACGTCCAACGAAAGTGTCGATGTGAGTTTTTACGTCCTGGATCCTCGAAAGCTTTAAACGTGTCTGAGAATGATTAAATATAGCCAATGTTTCCTTATTATCTGAAAGGGTTCCCTCTAAATGCTCCTCTTTATTCGCTTCCGCAGGCCACCGAGGGTGACAGCAAGAACGCAAAGAAGAAGAACAACAAAAAGACGAACAAGAACAAAAGCAGCATGAGCCGAGCCAACAAGAAGAAACCGGGCGTGCCCAACGTCTCGAACGACCTGTCCCAAAAACTCTACGCGACTATGGAGAAACACAAAGAGGTATTTACTAATTTAAACACCTTTTAACAAATTTCCTTTCTTTACACAACAGAAGCAAATTTTGACCACTTTGGTGTCCTTAGGTCTTTTTCGTCATACGTCTCATTGCCGGCCCCACCGTCAACTCGCTGCCTGCCATCATAGAGCCGGACCCCCTGATGGCGTGCGACCTGATGGATGGCCGCGATGCGTTTCTGACGCTGGCTCGGGACAAGCACCTAGAGTTCAGCTCGTTGCGACGAGCCAAATGGAGCTCGATGTGTATGCTGGTGGAGCTGCACAACCAAAGTCAGGACCGCTTCGTCTACACGTGCAACGAGTGCAAACACCATGTGGAGACACGCTTCCATTGCACCGTCTGTGAGGTAAGAAAGGCTGACTATGCTCTTTTTTTTTTTTTTTTTCTTCTTCTTTTTTATTTAATTCTAGTTTAAGTGTTTTATGAACAAACACCCAAAAGAGAATAAGGCGTAAAGGGATTTCTTTTGTTTTGTTTTTTGCAGGACTATGACCTTTGCATCACTTGCTATAAAACAAAAGGTCATGAGCACAAGATGGAGAAACTTGGTCTGGGTCTGGATGATGAAAGTAACAACCAGGCAACGGCGGCCACTCAGAACCCTGGTGACTCTCGCCGTCTTAGCATCCAGCGCTGCATCCAGTCTCTGGTGCACGCCTGTCAGTGTCGCAATGCCAACTGCTCCCTGCCGTCGTGTCAGAAGATGAAACGCGTGGTGCAGCACACCAAGGGCTGCAAACGCAAGACAAATGGTGGTTGCCCCATCTGCAAGCAGCTCATTGCTTTGTGCTGCTATCATGCCAAGCACTGCCAGGAGAACAAGTGCCCTGTGCCATTTTGCCTCAACATTAAGCAGAAACTCAGACAACAGCAGCTGCAGCACAGGCTACAGCAAGCGCAGATGCTACGTAGGCGCATGGCCACCATGCAGCGGACTGGGCAGCCTCCTCTAGCTGGTGGTCCACCAGGGGGGCTTCCATCGCCAGGCAATAACTGTGCCACAGGTCGTAGCACACCAACATCTGTGAGTACCCAGCCTCCCACTCCTCAGACGCCTACCCAGCAGAATCTTGGCCCTGTACCCCAGCCTGGAATGGCAGGGCTTCCTGTTGCATCCCCTCAGCAGTTACAGCAACCGCAAAGCAACATGCCTCCCCAGCACCCTGGCCACCAACAGTTTCAGCAAATACAAGGTGCTCCTGGAGTAATGACATCTCCCCAGCCTCAAATGGTTTCACAACAGCAGACAGGAGAGTCGCCACATCCCAACAGTTTGCCTCAATATGGCCAACAACCTCCAGTCTCTACAGGCAAGCCAGGCCTGGGTCCTGCAAGCCCCAGCGCTGGTTCGATGCAGCAACAAGTAGGTCCTCCTCCAGCTGCTGTGGAAATTGCAAAGAAGATCCAGCAAGTGGCAGATGCACAACGGAACTTGGCAAAAGCTCAGCTGCTGCAGAGGCAGGCTACTCAATCCGGCATGATGCCGCAACACCAACACCATCAACAACCCCAAGTGCAGATGGGGATGCCCCTTCCAGCGGTTGGCATGGTGGGTGGAACCGGGCTACCTCTTCATGCACAAGCTACTGTTTCCAGAGGCCAGATGGAGCAGCAGCAGGGACCTCAAGGAATGATGGCTGGAGCAGGACAAATGCAGCAGCAACCTGTGCCACAAGCAAATCCACAAGGTCAGCTTCCTCCACAAGTTCCGATGCAGCAAAGAGCTAATTTGCAGCTTCAGCCCAATGCTCAGCAGCAATGGACAGGACAAGGGATTCCACCTCAGCAGAGACCTCCAGTTATGAACCAGCCTGGGCTACCTACAATGCAGCAACAAATGCAGCAACAAATGCAGCAGTCTCAGCAGCCACAGCAACAACAAATGCCAAATCATAATGCCTTGATGAACATGGTGCAGGGTGGACTGCAGGGCGGTGCTGCAGGTGGAATGGCAGGTGGGAGTCTTCCTCAGGGAACCGTGCAGGAACTTCTGCAAACCCTGCGTTCACCTAGCTCACCTCAACAGCAGCAGCAGGTTCTCAATATTCTCCGCTCCAACCCGCAACTAATGGCGGCATTTATAAAGCAGCGGGTTTACAAGTATAAAAACGGGCCAGGAGGTCCTGCTGGTGCGCAGGGAGGGCCAGGGGTCATGGGCGGCCAGCCAGTAGGAGTCAATACACCCATGAGTATGGGACAAGCCCAACTTGCCCAGCTCCAGCAGCAGCAGCAAATGCAACAACCACAGAGGGCCCTGCTCCAACCGCAGCAGGTTGCTGGGATACAACAGCAGCAACAGCCAGGAATACCAGGCCAAGTGCCTCAAAGTGTGGCCAACATGAATCCACAGTTCAGAGAGCTGCTGTTAAGGAGACAGCAGCAGAAACTACAGCTTCAGCAGCAGCAGCAGCAACAACAACAACAGCAGCAGCAGCCAGGTGGGAACCACACTGCATTCCCCCAACAGCAGGGCTACGTGGGTCAACAGGGCCAGCAGACGCAACCAGGGGTGCAACCTGGGGCCCAACAGCAGGGTTATCCAGGCAACTCGGCACAGCAGCAGGGGTACCCAGGGAATGCAACCCAAGGTTTCACAGGCAACTCCGCACAGCAGCAGGGTTACCCAGGCAACGCGGCTCAGCAGCAAGGTTACCCAGGCAATTCGGCCCAGCAGCAGGGTTATCCGGGGAACTTACCCCAGCAGCAGGGCTTTCCAGGCAACCCGACCCAGCAAGCAGGTTACCCAGGAAATCCGACCCAGCAGCAGGGATTTCCAGGAAACTTGGCCCAGCAGCAGGGTTTTCCGGGGAACTTGGCCCAGCAGCAGGGTTTTCCAGGAAACCCTACACAGCAGCAAGGTTACCCAGGCAACATTGCGCAGCAGCAAGCTGCTGCTGCAGCCGCCTTGCAGCAGAGACTGCAGCATCAAAGATTGCAGCAAATGCAGCAGCAGCAGAATGCTGCATTGCAAGGGCCTGACAGAGGTGGTCCACAGATGCAGCCAGGACAAGGAGGGCCGCAGCCTTCATCATCTCTGCAGCAAGCAATCCACCAGCGACTGCTCCAGCAGAAGCAGCACCTGGGTGGGACTTCACCTGCACAGCAGAACAATCCCATGAGCCCACAGCAGCAAATGTCACAGTCACCCCACCTGCAGGGCCAGCCGCTTGCAAACTCTCTAAGCAACCAAGTGCGATCGCCTCAGCCCTCCCCTCGTCCGCAATCGCAGCCTCCACACTCGAGTCCGTCCCCAAGAATGCAGCAGACTCAGACAGCTTCGCCACACCCCACCCATCTACAGCAGCATCTACCTGGCATGGCTCCTCCTCCACCTCCTCCCCAGCTACAGCAGAACTCTATGGACCCTGGCGGAAACTCGATGCTGCCGCACCTAAGTGGCATGGTGGGACTCCACCCTACGGGAGCGAAAGACATACGACCCCCTAGTGGGCAGGATCTCGGGGTTAACATGAACTCATTAGACATGTAGTTAGAAAACTTTGCCAGAGACAGTGTTAGCTTTTTTTTTTCTTCTATTTTTTCTTTTTGCTATTATGATTATTGATTATTTAATTTTTTTCTTTCCTATGAACACCGTGAACTCTGATCTTCCTATGGGAGATGCAGAAATGACATAACCAGAATGTTATGAGTGTGAACGCTAAATTATGGCTCTTTCTTTTCTGTATTTTTTTTTTTTTTTGCCAATTGTGAACAAAATAAAGGCTTGTTTCTCAGACTCAGAGAATAGAACACAGGTAATATTTTCAGGCGTGGGGGAGTATTTACCTTTTTAAGATATATTTTTAATATTTTAAAAATGTAAAGTGCTGATTTATTGAATGCAATGGGTTTTATTTTATAAATACTTTTTTTGGCTCCTTGAAGCAGTCTCTGTTACTATTTTTACAGCAGGATGGAAATGCGACAAATGTTAGCGATTCCGGTCCTTTTCGTTATTGTTAATTATTCAAATGTCATGCATATCTTCTTTGCAACGATTGGTTTTGCATTCTGTTATTTATTCTAGTGGGGGTTTTTTTTCCTCTTTTTTTTTTTTTCTTCTCTTTTTTCGGCTCCTGGAGACTGCGACAATTCTACAGAGTCTATTTTTTAATACCTGAGAATTTGCAGAGTGGTTTCTTTACATTTATGTTGATGGATATATAGAAGAATCACAGTGTTGTGGGCTGAAAGACTTAGTGGTGTGGGCCAGTGGATTATTATTTTTATTATTTTTTAATTTTGTGCCACATTTGTTTAAAATTACCTAGCCATAGTGTCCACATGGGGCAAACCACATATCCTGTTTTCCTCTGTGTGTGCGTGTGTGTGCGCGCGTGTGCGTGTGTTCACTTGTTATGACACTTACTGGCTAGTGGAGGCGTGTATTCGCAGAAACGTGTGCGCGTGTGTGTTTATGCTAATATGCATAGATGAGATTAGAATTTATCTAAAAAAAAAAAAACTGATCTCTCCTTCCATGCGCTGAGGATTTTTTGTTGTTGTTGTTTTAATTTAATTATTTTTTACTGTACAAAGGAACAAACCTTGGACTCCATACAATTTTTGTAATAAAATCATGTCAACAAGAAGTGTGTTTGTTTGACGATGATGTCCCGGTTATAAAGTGTGTATACAGGGAAGTATTTATTACCTGCATGTTGATGCAGAGTTACTGTTACTACACTGTTGGCTACACCCCAGCTGTCTGTCCTTATCTGTTAATAGTTTTATTTAATGTTGGGGAACATCTGCAGACTGTAAACAGTTGTTCCCTCATAAGCCGCTTTTTGTCTTGACATCGGTGTAATATGGCGAAAAACAAACAAAAAGCTTGTCATGGTACCACAAATACATGAAAACTTCTGTCTTAAAGGTGTCAGAAAATTGTAAAGTTAACCTTTGACTGTTTCAAATCGCTGACACTGGAGACTCCTTCCCTAAAATTAGTTTGATTAAAACCTTTTTGTTCTGATAAGGACCACTACTGTTTCTGAAGCCTCACACACACTCCATACAAGAATGAAAAATAAATATAATATAATAATACATTAAGTGTTCAGAATGTAAGTAATCCAGATTCCCAATTCTAACTTTCACAAATTGGAATGTAATATTTTGACACCATTATTAAGTGAATTAAAATCATTCAATACAACAATTCAAGCACACAATACACAAAATACAACTACACTGTCATGATTCGACATTCAGATGAGATTCCTCTATTTTTTCCCTCCTTTTGTTTCCAGTTTTGTATCAGCTGGGTTTTTTGATTTTCTCCCTGATGTGACATCATATAAGAGGAGCCCCTCCCCTGGCTCAGTGCTCCATTCTTGCTCTTTTCTGGAGGGACTTGGCTCAGAAGTAGCTAGCTTGCTGTACATAGATACTGAAACAATGCATTTGGAAAAGGAGTGAAACAGGAAGTTTGAGGTATTACAAAAATGCAGTACATGAGGAATGGGGTTTTAACACACAATTTGGGCAAGCTATGAGACCTGGGGTAACGTGGTGAAGAAATAGTCAAATATGGGACCTTTAAAAGATGATGATACATGAATTAACCATGAAACAATAAGTTTTGTCACTTTCTTTATTGGAAATACAAATAAAAATCTTGCCAGAGATGAAATACAAGTTGTACAATGGCATGTTTTTTTTGTTTGTTTGTTTATATATTTTTTTTGGTTGCGGTTTCACCACATGTAGTAACGTTCAGCTCGACTTTGTTGCATGCTAGAGATACATCTAAAGCACACTGTTTTCCGACACTTTGTGAACGCAGCCCACACTTCAGTAAAGCCTTGCAGTGGCATTTGTAATGTGACCCGATACGCGCTCGTTAAAAATGCAGCAAGGCCTCAGAACATACAGCAGAGCTAAACCCGAGCCGGCTAAACCTTCGCCTCTCCCAGACGTGGGGGGGAAACGGGACTGCAGAGACGGAGTAGTGGTGATGTCATCTGGTCACTGCCGTCGCGGAAACGAGAACTTGCAATTGATTTGTATACATCCTCATTTTTTTTCTTTCGTTTTTTTGCTAGAACGGTTAACACCAACGATGCGTTAAGTGGAAACTGCGTTCGTCTTTACTATATATATTCTTTTTTTTACTGTGAATTACTTTTGCGTGCATTTAAAGGCGTCACTGTCAGCAAGACGGAAATCCTTCCACTATTGTTCACGTTTTCACTAAAACGAAAGGACGAAGACGGAAACATAACCCTTTTAACAACAGACGAGTATCTGTAAAGCAAAAACAGCGAAAGGTTTCACTACATCGACGGATCTACACGCCGGCTGGTCCTGTAATCCCTCGCTCTCGCGTCAATAAGGCATACTTCACCTCAAAACTAACGTTTCCAACGAGTTCGAGCTTACTCAAAACCGATTCGCTAACTCGTGTTTCTCTGATCGCTAGCCACATTAGCAATTTCACAGGAAGTACTTTTGGTTGTTACGTGCGTCATCCTCGTCGCTTAGACCTGTAGTCCATAGCTGCTGAAAAAACCTTCCGCCGCCATCGCCTCTTTAATCGTCACCGTCAGCGAGTTAATTGTCACGTTAGTCACGATCACCTTCCCGGGATGCCGTGTGCTCTCGCACGTCTGATGATCGTCTGTCCTGACCTTGGAGTTCAGCTGCACGGTGGTCCTGCACTCGGTGGCGACCTCGTCCTTGTCTGTCTCTCTTTTCACTTCACCGTCGGCCTCGCCTGGGTCTCTCGACTCGTCCTGCGCAAACCTGTCAATCAAATGCCGCACCGTTATGACCGAGGCTCGGTTTTGGACCCTGTCTGTGACCGCACCCGCTTCTGAGCTGCCGTTCAGTGATTTCTCAGTCATGGGTTTATCTTGGGAGACTCCGCCCCCTGAAACGTCTGTGATCGGCTTGTGCTCGTGTGTGTTTGTGGTTGTGATAGAAGTAGTAGTAGTGATCGCCGACTGCTCCGTTGCCGCTGAACCAGTCTCGGTGCTGAGTGGCTCCACCTGTGTGTTGGTGGAGGAAGCGCAGTGTTCTGGTTTCCCATCTGTGATGACGGCTTCCTGTGGTGCAGGGGCGTGGTCTTTTGTCATCTCTTGGGCTGAGAGTGAGACAGAAATGACAAACTTGAGTAAAGAAGATAAGCTGTGCTATGTTGTGGCACTACTGATATCACAGAGGAATGTGTGGTGACAGATAATGTTTCCCTGTGTCCCTACAGGTCCAATTCCAGCTAGCATAAAAGATTATCATTTATTCACCACTGACTTCTTTGCTTAAAACACTTACATAACTTTTAAACATTCATTTCCAGAGGCATGTTAGTGATTAAGGTGTTGGACTACAGACTGGAAGGTCCTAGGTTCAAACCCCTGCACCACCAACTTGAACCAGACCCTTAACTCTCAACTGCTCAGATGTCTCAACCTGGATGAAGGCGTACACCGTAAATGTAAAACGTACCTCACTAGCTGTATGGTTGGGACATATTCCTGGTTTTGGGGTTTAGGTGTTTGAGAAGTCAATACATTTTCCGTATCTTAATTAAGACATACACTGTGCTGCTGTTCGCTAATAAGCATTCATGATAAAACTAATGCTTACTGCTTGATAGCCTGTAGTTTTTTGGTGTGTGCCGTGAAGGTTATACAGATATTACACCGTTCATGTTATCGCTCAGAAAGTTTGTTTTCCCACTAGAGTCTACAAATAATATCCAATGATTCTATGATTGTTTTAGATGGACGATCAGAGCGCCTTGGTCTTTTTCTCAGTTTCTGAATGAAGTTCCTTTACATTCTGGAACAGCCTGGTTTAAAAGGATGCAGCGCACCAATTTGGTTTAAATTCCTGCAGTTTGTCTTACCATGTGCAACATTCTGCAGCTTCGCTCTGCTGACGAACGTGAGGATGATGTAACTCTCCCTGCAGCTAAAACACCTCTAAGAACCGCTTGTTTTTTTTTGGGGTTTTTTTCTCCTCCATGAATGTTGCACAACATTAGATCATCGACCAATAGATCACTGACGCTTCATCTCTCATCTCACGCTGAATATCTCCAGGCAATATGGCACTTTCTCAGTGAGTCATGGCCGAGCGAGAGAGCGCGATACTGCAGAAACATCACATTGAGGTACCCGAGGATACGATATGTTGCAGTGCTAGTGTGTAAGTGTGTGTGTGGTTTTTTGTTGTTGCTGCTGCTGCTTTGAGAGCTCTGCTCTCAGATCTCTGCTGACTTTCTCTCGTCACGTTCCTGCAGAGTGCACAGCGAGCTAGCGAGCCGTATTTAGCTTTTTAGCGATTGCTGGCTCTGAGTCGTGACGACTCGAGAGACTCAGTGTGGCCTCTGTGACCCCGCCCCCCCCCCCCTCAGTGCACGATACATGCTTTGTATCTTAGCAACAGTTGTCATGCCGATGCCGTGCTACACGTACCGTGCGGAACGGCATGATGGTCCTCTTTTTCCGTCTTCCTCCTCTTCTTCTCTTGCTGCTCCTCCTCTTTCTCCCACTCTTTCCCCCCCTCCTCCTCGTCCCCCTCCTTCTCCTCCTCCGCTGCGGCTTTCTCGAGGGTCAGTGTTCGTTGCCGGGGCGATTCTGCACTTTCAGTCGATTTGGGCGCGCACTGCCTGCTCCTGCGTTTCAAAAGGCGGTGATGGTGGTGGTGGTGGTGGTGGTGGTGGTGGAGGTGGTGATGGTGGTGGTAGATTCCGCCCTCCCCATTCCTGCAGCGCCGCCTGTTATGCTGTAGTCCCGCCCCCATGGATCGGGCGAGGGACAGGCGGAACCGGGGAGTGGGTTTCTCCGAAGGTTTCTGAGCACTTCGGAGCTCCATGGTGTAGACGTTCTACATGATTACAAAAGAAGAAATTAATGAATAAATAGAAATGCAAAATACATTTTAAAAAATTCTTTCAAATACCGTTTATTTAATTACTTAAATAGTTGAAAGATAAATGACAGTAACAGCTTATGAATAAAACTTCCTTTTCAATAAAAGTATGAATAAAATGAACTGTACAAAAAACTACATTTTCTCTTGCATTTACAGAATAAGATATAGTACATCGCTTCCTGAGTATATATCTTTACATTAGGTTTTTGGTAATTATATTTATTTTATTGTGTCTACACAATATAATCGCATCCTTTTATTCATTCAAATTAAACGATCTACAAGTCAACTAATAATTGATTGCATCAAGTGCACAAAATAATAACTACTACTATTAATAATAATAATAACAACAAGAAGCTTTAAAAAAACATTTAAGATGAGGTTGGTAACAAAGTATTTATAGGCTTTTATTTGCCTTTTATTGAGTTTCACCCGTTTTCTATACATCCCCAAGAGGCAATTGCAGTCGACCCCCGCGAAGTCGCAGTTCAGAGTTCGCGGCCTCAGTCGTTTGCGAAATTTCCCTTACAATCTGACTAATAATTGTTCGTGGAAACCGCAAATATTCTTCGCCATTTTTTTATGGCCTTTATTTGTGGCAGTATATAATTTTTCATGTGTTTTAACGCTAAACTATTAAGCACAATATAATTTACTAATTCTGAAGCATAAATATTTAAGTAAATTCAGCCAAATTTCCATATAAAATATAATACGGTATACATTGTTTAGTCCTGTAGAGAGAACACAAAGCGACCGTAGAGGAAAACGCAGCTTGTGATGGTGAATTATTACCGTATTTACCCTACAGTACTGATACCAAAGAAAACACGCAACAGCTGTATTTTACATTCTAGCACTGCGGGAGACACAGCGATGCAGTACTGTACAGTATACGGGTTTACAGTTACATTATTAATTACATTTTTTTTTACATTTTGTTTTTTTCCACAATTTGCGGGTGCTCTAGGAATGTATACCCCGCCAATTTCGGGCGTCAACTGTACAGCTAAAGCTGTATATGAGGGAAAGCCTGCAAAGTGTTTCAGCTGCAATTCATCTCCTGAACAGGGTCGTGGGAGGCCTGGACGGGACTCGGCGTACACTTTGTAGCAGGGTGCCAATCCATGGCAGGGCAAAATCACACTCACACACACACACACACACACACACACACATACATACATACATACAGAAACACTAGGGGCAATTTGGAAACGACAATTAATTTCCTAATCTGCATGTCTTTGGACTGTGGGAGAAAACCGCAACAAACTCCATGTTGGCAGAAATCGAACCCCTGACCCTGAGTGCTAACCAGTACGCCACTTAATTAACACTGCTCCCTTAAAATCCTGAGCACTCTTACACACTAAACAAACAAAGAGCTAGCTGATGTTTAAACCCAAACATTTAGTCGTGATTTAAACTTGATTCTGCATTTTCTAAATCTTACACATGTAGTCCATGAGTGTGTGGGTTGATAACAAGCTTGATGGCACAGACACAGACGTAACAATTGAGATTTTAATTCAGACTGCTCGTGTTTGAACCTTCTGCTTCCTCATATCTTCCCTGTTCCGCTATATAGCTGCTCGTGCACCGGACAACTTTATAGAAAGTTTATATAGATATTATATAACTTCATATTCCTGTTGCAAGTTTTATGCACGCTCTCAAATCAACCCTGTGAACTGAAGATCTCTGAAGATCAGGGCTATATACACTGCCTGCTTTCCTATGCTTAGAGGCAGGACTAGGAGGCGCACACTGATGACATCATAGGTCAGTGAGGGAGCAGTGCTGTGCGTTCTCCGGGGACAGGTCCAGTCTTTGTTGTGTTTGTGCCGCATGTCGGGGAAGTTACGCAGGAACGGGTTTCTGGGAAGTGCTCCTTACCCGTAAGACGAGTCTGCGTGGCCTCAGGCCTTTCCTCCTGTGAGCCTGCGCTCTGTCCCGCTCCTCCCTGCAACACACACACACAAAGACAGACGCACACACACAGAGTAAGACGATAAGGCTTGCGGATGGACAGGGAGAAGAAGAAGAAAAGGAAGGAGGAACTGGAGGATTCTGATCAGCATTTTTTTCCCCAGCTAATGTGAAGTGTAAGGAGAGATGCTCACTTCTCTTCAAAGGCAAGAACGAGCCGAGGGTCCAGGATGTTGTCTTCTGGCTCCCACGTGCTGTACCTAATATATATAAACACACACACACACACACACACACACACACACACACACACACACACACACTGTGAGCTGAAGTTCATCCCAAGGTTTATTGGATCATTAATGAGTTGTTAAGTCAAACAAGTAGATAATCAGTGTAGATGGTGGGGTCATAACTGATAAGTGTGGGATCTATCTATCTATCTATCTATCTATCTATCTATCTATCTATCTATCTATCTATCTATCTATCTATCTATCTATCTTTACTGCTGATCACACTTTTCTGCATCTATCTATTTTATAACTCGTATAAAAAGCCGTGTTTATTTGTTTACTGAAGTGCCTGGAAAACGTTCGTACCGCAAACCACAAATCAAACACTGAGCAATAAAACACATTTTTTTTCTATAATAAAACTCTTTTTTTCTGTAAGAGGTACAGAAGGAGTCTCCAGTGTCAGCGCTTTAAAAAACATCTACGCTTTCAGACGTCTTTAGGAAAGAGGAGTGTTACGGATTTCTGCGTGGATTGTCGGTAAAGCGTTAGTAACGTTCTGAGAGAGAATGAAGAGAGGCGTAGTGTAGTATTCAATGTAAATATAAGCAGAGGTATAAGGCACGACAAGACATTAATAAATTAAGAGGTGTATTTACACTAATTAGGTGAATTGCTGTGCTACAATAATACGAGTCAGGCACTCGGGGTCGTGCTGCTATCATAAAATAAACAACTCTGAGAAGTTAACTGTAGCTCCTCTTCATGTCAGGACATACGGCACGACCCGCGGTGCGTTAATCCCTAATAACAGCACACCTGAAAGTCTCATACACCGTGTTTAAGACATTATAAAAACCCAGAATAATCCCTTTTCAAGCTTGAAAAGATAAAAGACTGGATATCCGTGATTTCAGTCAGGTTGAATCACGTGTATCTGGAGTGTGTGTGTGTGTGTGTGTGTGTGTGTGTGTGTGTGTTGTAAATATCAGACTGAGATGAAGTTCTGATTGTACTCACTTAGGAGGCCATCCCTGCCACTTCAGGAGATACTCCACATTACCCTGTGTGTGTGTGAGAGAGAGACAGACAGAGAGATATTTGAGAGACAGATGTATCTTTTACGTCAAGTCAATGTCTGTTTATTTTATACACATTTATTTATTATTACTCTTTCTATACTGTCACATTTATTATCTGCTCCTGTGATTTATTTCTAAGCTTTGGCGATAAGAATGTAACTATGTGTCACGCCAATGAAGCACTTTAGAATCGCTGAATATTGACAGAAAGATCCAGAGAGAGAGACACAGAGAAACAGAAAGACAGAGACAGAGACAATAGACAGAGACAGAGAGTTACTGTAGCTAGTATTCAAACTACTTTGTCAAAACACATTTCCTGTCCCTTTAAGACCTGGATCATTCTCTCTCTGTGTGTGTGTGTGTGTGTGTGTGTGTGTTTAATGACGTAGGCGTCGCCATTGCTAGGCTACCACTGGCCGTGACGTCACGCCACGCGGGCTTCTAGAACATTGTATGGGACGGCTCGGGGACGCATGGATGTATGGGACGGAGAGTGGGCGGGGCCAACGGGAAACCATGTAAACAACAGTACGGCTCGGTTACGCAACGCGCGATTATGTTTCTGTTTTTCTCCATACATACACACACACACAGATAAACACACATAGAAAAATAGTTATAAAATCACACACACACACATATTTATATACACAGTCGGAGTTTTTGGTTGGTGTTGACGGTTAGAGACACGTGCGTTAACAGTGACGTCAGGAGTCATGCGGGGGCGCTTTCTCTCCAGGAATGATATAATAATATTGTATATCTCATAGAGAGAGATGTGTGTGTGTGTGTGTGTGGGAGAGAGAGAGAGAGAAATCCTTCGGCTATCCTTGAACACCCCCCCTCCCCTCCGCCTCTCTCGTGCGCGTGCGAGCAAACTGCGTAGCCAGGCTGAGCGCGCGGGGAG
>JAQQZT010000021.1:1179819-1190088 GCA_030068275.1 Clarias platycephalus
TTTGGGAGCAATAGTGATTAGTGAATGGGTTTTGGGAGGAATAGTGATGAGTAATTGGGTGTTGGGAGGAATAGTGAAGAGGGATTGGGTTTTGGGAGCAATAGTGATTTGTGAATGGGTTTTGGGAGGAATAGTGATGAGTAATTGGGTGTTGGGAGGAATAGTGATTGGTGATTGGGTTTGGGGAGGAATAGTGATTAGTGATTGGGTTTTGGAAGGAATAGTGAAGAAGGATTGGGTTTTGGAAGGAATAGTGAAGAAGGATTGGGTTTTGGGAGGAATAGTGATTAGTGAATGGGTTTTGGGAGGAATAGTGATGAGTGATTGGGTTTTGGGAGCAGCGATTGGTTGTGGCTTTGCAAACTGCTCATGAATCTAGTGATCCAGCAAGCACTGAGAGTATCCTCAAAACTTCCTGTGTCCAATCCTGAGGACACAGTGTCTCTAAAAATCTTTATCATTTTAACATAAACATAATTGTGTAATTGTAAACCCATGACTAAGTGTTTTTCAATGTCATGAACACTGGAAATGTAGCCTACTTCTTTTTAAAGTAAAGTTTATAAACTGCTTTTGTTTACAGGCTTGTTATAGAAAGAAGGTCATATTTGTGTTAAGCCCCACCCCTTTGTGCAGATCATATGGTTTATTAAAGTAATTTCTTTGTATAAACCACATTGTTTATTTAGGGAAGTTATGGCTATATTCCTTGTACTAGAAAAGCACTTGATACACAATTTTCAAGAACCCCACTCCATGGCATGTTCCTCTACAGTGCCACTAGTGGTCAATTTATTCTATCAAACACTTTAAGTACTATAAAGGATTAAACTATGATACTGTTTTAGGACTGAGCTGGCAACTAAATCAAAATATTAGTACTGCTCCTTATTTTTGTGAATTGCAAAAGGGGGACTCTTGTAAGTGGTAGAAAAAAAAAACAAGCAGAACCTATAGCTTCCTAAAAAGGACAGCTAAAAGAGTTTTGTAAAAAGTATACTAGCAAGCCATACAACCTTGGCAGAACTTGGCTAAAGTTCCACTCCCGAGTTCTACATAAAAAAAAAAAAAATTGTTCTTCAATTTTGGTCAGTTGCATAATACTGTACATATGTACTTTATACTTAAATATATATACTTATATAAAATGGGCTATAAAATTCTTGTGAACCGTTTTGTTCTTGTACAGTTCAATCACTTAATCAAACCCCTCTGCTTCTCATTTGCCTAAAGTTTGTGCACCTTTGTTGCATTCTTTGCCCAGTCAGGGCAGCCGCTTCTTCTCTTTTAGACGGAAATCGCCAGATCTCTTTGAAAAATTAAAACACTACAGCGTCTTACCCATACAAATGTAATCTGGTTCTTTACCTGTTCTTCATGTGTTTTTTTTTTTTACTCATGCATGGCAAACTTCTTGACATTGGTCTCCTTCTTACAATATAAATGTTTTAAATAGAGAAACTCACTCTCACTGGGTTTTACCTTGCGCTATTAAGAGTTTAGGGATTTCTTGATCTCGTCTAGCATTAAGGACAGATCCCTAAGCTCGTGGAGAGTTCCAAACTTCCCCAGACAATGTTATGTATATAAACTTTATTGTGTTTGCTAGTCAGGTTTTTATGGGAAACCAAATGGCTGCCGTCCAAAGTCCCTGGAACGAGATAAACATTCTGTTTCAGTCTGAGTCAAAACGAAACTGAGAGTTATTTTCAGACACAGAACATAAGCTTAAATCAACATCTGACAACAGTTTAACCTCTTGTCAAGCAAAGACAAGATCGCTTAGATAGTGAGCCCAGTTTGGATCCTGAACTCAGGTTAATGTCTAAGTGAAGTTTAACATGGTTTCCCCTTTGTATTTGGGGCTTTCCTCTGGATTCAGTAGTTTCCTCTTACCCCATAGAAACATGTCCGACTTGTCATATTAAGTGATATGTGTGTGTGTTTCTGTTCAAATTAAACAAATAAAAAATGATGGCAAATAATCTGATATTAACTTTGAAATGTGAATATATACTGTATATATAGTAGCTATGAGGGGTGATCAAGTAAAACCGCGACTTGTGATGAAATTTCTGGTGAACAAAGGAGTAAAACAGGTGACTGACATTTACAAATTAAACAAATTAAAAATTATGGCAAATATTCTAAACGAAGCCTGTGAATGACGATCCTGACCGAGGTGGCTCGGAGGCCACTGCAGTTGTTCCAGTGAACATCAACGAGTGGAACGCCTGATCCTTGAAAATCAACTTTACCAACTTGTGGAAGAGACATCTGTCAGGAACTCATCTGGGAGTTATTGCCACATCCCCCGTACAGTCCATAAGATAAACGGGATGACTAATACTGAACATTTGGTCACTTTGGCATGCTTTAACCAAGACTGCGATAAACTGCTCACTGATAAGGAATGAATAACACAAGTGAAATACACTAAAAAGGATAGATAGATAGATAGATAGATAGATAGATAGATAGATAGATAGATAGATAGATGGATAGATAGATAGATCGAGTCAAGATCTTCCAGTAATGCGCACATCAAAAGTGTATTCTAAGTTTGTTTATGCGGCACGGGGCACTGTTGCCTTGCACCGCCAGGTTGCGCGTTCGATTCCCACCTCGTGTCTGTGTGCGTGGAGTTTGCATGTTCTCCCCTTGCTTGGTGGGTTTCCTCCGGTACTTCAGTTTCCTCCCACAGTTCAAAGACATGCAGATTAGGCTAATTGGTATTGCCAGATTGCCCTTAGTGTGTGATTGCTAGAGGTCCTATGTAAAATGGGAATAAATATAATGATAAGCAAATCCAATCCCTAGTTGGACCACAGAGGTTCTTAGATGGATGGAAGTTTGTTTAACTGTGGCAATTTTTGTTGGTCCCATATGGTCTGATTTGAGTGTCGATCCGATCCACACAACACAGGTTTTATGCCAGATGCCCTTGGCACCAGTATTGTATCTAGTGGCTGGTGTATGGGTGGGACCCTGAGAAGAAGCAACACAGTGGGAGGCCAACAGCCCATCATCTCCACGACCGAAAAAGGAGAGGCAAGTCTGCAGCTCGACCGAGTGCATGCTCTCCAACTTTTTCATCATTCGCAATATTGTGCATCGAGAATACGTCATCGAGAGCAAATTCTACTGCCTGGTTTTAATGCGTCCCTGAGGTAGGATGCATGATGAAAGCGACCATATCTGTGGTGCGCGAGTGTTAAAACCTTTTTATATCCCCTCAGATTCTTGACCGAAGAGGTGTGATATGTTGAGATGCTTTTCAGCTTCTCACGGTTGTACAGAGTGATTTGATGAGTTGTACACTGTACAGTGAGTGAACTCGAGAGTGGGGTTTAGTATAACTGCACATGGGGATGTTCGGTCTGGAACGAGATGTTCAGGAAGCCCTTACAAGAAGGTGCCAGCTCGCCCATGTCTGAAAGCCCGTGGCCACGTCACTGCTTAGCTCATCTACAGTTAGAAGCTCAGTATCACATTAGGATACAGATTTCCTGTAATAATTAGCCGGCAGTCATATATCAACCGGATCTAATTTCTTTTATAGATATGCTTTATTTTATTCCTGGGTAAGTGTGTGTGTGTGTGTGTGAGTCAACTCGAGTGTGTGAGTCAAGCTTGCACCAAAGCTTCTCCATTTTCCATCCACCACACAGAGCGCTCTGAGGTCACGTGATCGACACCCGAGCCGGCCAATCGCGTGATAGAGAGCGTGCGCGAGTATCCAATCGGATCTCAAGAAGGACGCGCAGGAGGCGGGGCTTGTGATGCGGAAACTAAAAGCGACAAGTCATTTTTTCATCACCAGCATAGCAACATAATAAATAAAATAAAAAAAAAGCAAGGAAAGCTAAAAATGGATAAAAGCGGCACAGCGTTCCCAGTCCAGCTGTATATTTACGACCTGTCTAAGGGAATGGCGCGCCAGCTCAGTCCCATAATGCTCGGTGAGCGCTGAATACATCACCTCTTTCTGCTTATTCATCTTAGCTTAGCATGGTGTAGCGCTAATCCTGTCGGTTTCTGGCTGGACGGTCACTATGGCAACACGCTAAGCTAAGCGCGTTCACGAGTAACGCCAGAGTCATCGTTATATTGTATATCATATTCGTCTATAATATGTGTTAAGATGAAGTTTATAGCACTGCATGGTTTATTTATTTTAAGATACATCAGGAGGGGAAATGTTTAAATGAGGGAAAAGTCTCGCTTTATGGTCCTGAAGACGCCGCTACCGCACAGTCTCGCGAGATTTAGAGAGCGCTCAGTGCACGGATACAGGACGTCTCGCGAGAGTTGGAGAGCACTCGGTGCACGGACACAGGAAATGTCGCGAGATTTAGAACGTACTCAGTGCACCGATACAGGAAGTCTCGCGAGATTTCGAAGCTTAATGGCTGAAGTGAAGTGAAGAGAGGAGGGAAGTGAAATAATACAATAATTAGGATAGTTAATAAGATGAACGGATGAGAGAAATAAATACAACAGATTTAGAGAAGGAATAAAGAATGAATCAAGGGAAGAGAGGAAATTAACAAATTAAGACCCTTAGGCAATAAAAATAAAAGGGAAAAAACAGAACGAAGAGATGATCTCTGAAAAAAAGAGGGAAAATATATGAAGAAAATAGAAAAAAATGAAAGAATTTAATCATTGAAAAAATGAAATTTAAAATGAGAGGGAGGTGATGGAGAAGGAACAAGTGTGTGTGAACAGAGAGATAGAGAAAGAAAGAAAGGATGAAGTAAGGAAAGAGAGAAGCCTTGGAAATTGGAATAAAAAAAAAAGAAAAACAGAGAAGAGTTGGGTGAAAAAACAGAAGTAGGTCAGAGGATTAAATAAAGGATGAATGAACGAAAGAGAGGAGAAGGGAAAATCAAATGAAACAATGGAGCAGGAATTTAATAAAACCAGAAAGAAGAGATGGGTAGAAAAAAAAGAGAGGGATTATACATGAAAGAATCAAGGGAGAAAAAGAAAAAGAAGGAAAAAGTAAGGAAAGACTGAATTTGATCAGGGGTAAAGTGAACTAAAAAACGAAAGAGAAGGTGATGGAGGAGGAGAACTAATGAGTGAGGAGGAAAAATATATAAATTTTCAACAAAAAAGATGGAGGAAATAAAATAAGTAGGAGTAATGAAATAGAAAAAGTGAGCACTGGAGGAGAGAGCACTGGATAAATTCCTAGAAAATAAACTGAAAGAAAAACAGAAAGGTGATGGTGGTAAAAAAAAGAAGGATGATAAATGAAAGTAAAACAGGAGAATGAACTGAAAGAAAAGAGGAAAGAATTTGATGAGGGATGAAGTGAAATAAAAACGAAAGGGAGGTTGATGGAGGGGGAGAATGAACGAGTGTGTGTGTGTGAGCGAGAGAAAGAAAAGCAGCACTGTGGAAAAAATGAAAGTGTATTCTCATCAGTACAAGCTCCACCTCTCGGGTGTTAGGCTCCACCCCTAAACAAACACACTGGCTCTGGTGTAGAAGCCTGTGACCTCACTTCCTGTTTGATTATTATTATTATTATTTTTTTCTGTTCCAGGGAAGCAGCTTGATGGAATTTGGTGAGTTGTGACTCAAGCGGACGACGCTGACACTGGAGACTCCTTCCTTAAAAATCTAAATACATATTTATATCTGTTTATATGGCGGCTGTATGTTTATGGTGTGTGTGTCTGTCTGTGTGTCTGTGTGTGTGTGTGTGTGTGTGTGTGTGTTCTCAGGCACACGTCCCTGGTGGTGTATGGAGAAGAGTTCTTCTACGGTGGTGTCGGGATCTCCAGCTGCCCTCCGGTAAACCCCTCCTGACTCCGCCCACTTCGTGAGTGTGTTTGTTATGTAAGGTTCAGGTAAAGACGTGTGTGTGTGTGTTGCAGGGCGGGACGATGCTGGGGCCGCCTGATAAGGTGGTGGAGCTGGGGAACACCGAGGTGAACGAGGAGATCTTCATGGACTACCTGTCGTCGCTCGGAGAAACTACCTACAGGTGTGTGTGTGTGTGTTTTGATTGCGCAGGTCAAGGTCATCTTCAGGATAACGTGATTACTTCCTTCCTGACACGATGCATCCCCAATCTCCTTCTGGTGTGTGTGTGTGTGTGTGTGTGTGTGTGTGTGTGTGTGTGTGTGTGTGTGTAGAGGTGAGAGATACCGGCTGTTCGAGCACAACTGCAACACCTTCTCCAACGAAGTGGCCCAGTTTCTAACAGGACGGAAAATTCCTTCCTACATCACGGACCTGCCATCTGAAGTGCTCTCCACGTACGTCTCACACACACACACACACACACACACACACACACACACACACACACACACACACACACACACACACACACACACACACACACTTACTTAAAGGTAGAGTTTTTCCTTGTAGATGTAGACGGATGTCCTCGAGCGCGCTCTGGTCTGTGAAGTGACGGAGGCAACGCGGCGGCTCTAAATTTACCCGGCGGGGTGTGAGTTAGCGACATGCGGGGTGCGAGTCCTGTGAAGTTCGCGGCCCCTCCGTGTCGTAATAAACACTTCTCTGATGAAACATCCCAGAATAAACGCTGTGAAGCTCTCTTCTATAACACTTCTCACACACACACACACACACACACGCTGTCAGATCCAGAGCTGTGTTAGAGATCAGACGAACAGGAGCAGAGCTCATGATACACACCACACCGTGACTTATAATAATAATAATAATAATAACATATGTCTCTCTCTCTCTCTCTCTCTCTGTGTCTCTCTCTCTCTGTCTCTCTCTGTGTCTCTCTCTCTCTCTGTTTGTCTCTCCCAGGCCGTTCGGTCAGGTCCTGAGGCCGATCCTGGACTCCATCCACATTGCGCCCCCTGGTGGAAGTGTTATTAACAGCCAAAATAATCACAGCTAAATCTTATTCACACACACACACTGGCAGCTTGCGTTTGTGTTTAAACAGTCATGATGTCGGGTTGAGACTCGGGTTGTTCTGCTCCACACACACACACACACACACACACACGACTCTGATTCTTGCTTCTCTCTCTTTCTCTCTCTCACTGCCACAGTCTGGGATCTCGTTACTCCGCTTCTCATCACCACACACACACACACACACACACACACACACAGAGCTGCCGTTTCATCAGGCCCACCTCCACCGAATGTATTTTTATTTATTTATTTTTTAAAAAGTATTGGCGCCCATGTCCACTCCATGTCCTGAATGTTGTGGAGACGAACCTGGGGACGTGAGTGCAGTGTGTAGATGATTTGGTGTCCGTGGCATTCAGAAGTAAGAGAACCGCTCGCTACCAATTGAATCACTTACGCCTGATACCGCGGCGCAAATTACTGCATCAGTCGAATCATTTATGTTTGTCGACTATGAGACGAATCACTCAAATTAATCAAGTCACTTTTTTAAAAATTCATTTACATTTGTTACAACTATGGGATGAATCACTTGAATGAATCACATCACTTAGATTTGTTACTTATGAGATGAATCAATCAAATCACTTATGTTTATTAACTATGAGATAAAATCACTAAAATGAATCGAATCACTTAACCTTGGGACGAATCAAATGTTGGTAAACAGTATCACTGAATTTAATTGAATCGCTTGCATTTGTTAATTTATGAGACAAATCATTCAAATCGCTTGTATTGGTTGACTATGGGACGAATCACTAAGACAAATCGAATCACTTAGACAGTAAGTCCTCGACTTACGAACATCTGAGTTACGAATTTCCGCAGATACAAACGGACCACGGTTCTACAAACATTTTGTAGATGCAAGCAAATCGCGGAAGTAGCTCTCGTACTATACAAATGAATAAATAAATAGGTGTTTGTCCTGTAAAGCTGTCCTGATCACTTAAATGAATCGAATCACTTGCATTTGTTAACTATGGGACGACTCACTCAGCTCATACGAATCAGTTGAAGTCATCAAATCCCAATTGTTAGCATTGAGATGAATCGCTTGAAACAGATCACGTCTACATCTTTTAGCTGAATGATGGGAAAGCCTGCGTTCCTGCATTTTGCTACACACTTGTACTTGTACCACACACACTGATATGGAAGTGTGTGTGTGTGTGTGTGTGTGTGAGAGAGAGAGAGAAGACGAATCCCGTGTGATTGTGGCGCTAACGATTCAGTCCTGCTGCCTTTTAAACATTTCTGAATGTGATCAAGAATTCTCACACACATTGTTGTCATAACTCCATTGTCTTATTTTTCAAAGCAGCTGGATTGCCATGGAGACGGCTTAGAAACGCGGACACGAGCTCCTGCGTTAAACACGTGCGACATATTAAAGGTCTTATATCAGCTATGTACAGTATGTTCAGTTAACTTCCTACAGTATTAACTCATCCTATAGTCACTAACTGGGTTTTAAATCGAGTGTTTATTATAACTAACTTGTTAATGGATAAATCTTTAGTAACAATGAAGCCTCTGTAGTGTTTATAGTGCGGTTTCTAACCCTTCTCAGTGTTCCACAGTGTTAAAGCTCACTGATTGTGGTCCATTTACGTTTGCACATGATTTAGGCGAAGAGCAGCTTTTGTCACTTTATTATCGTATTTTTAATCATCAGTGCAATTTCTATTTATGAACAATAATATAATTAAAATGATGCATTATGTTGCCATATACAGTATATTTATTTGATGTTATGATTTATGCAGTGTGTTGCAGGAGTTGTAAATCTTGCAGCTTAATATTTAACATATTATTATTATGATTATTATTACATTATACAATTGTATTTATCTCAATAAAGAAAATCAGCTGTGATCATCATGTGTGTTTTATGATTAAAAACTCTTTCTTCTTGAATGTCTGACTTCTCTAAGGAAGAGATTCACTTTAAACCCTGATGTGAGTGATGGAATCCAGTTAACACGTCACACTAAAATGCTCGAAGATGCCTTGTGGATCACACATCCATTCATTTATCTACACCGCGTGTCCACCAAGCACAGGGAGAACAAAAGCAACCGGACAGTTTGTTGTTGAGGTCAATATTAAATCATCAAAGTCGGCGGGGAAAGTTATAGTGTGGAGAACTCGAAACAGCAGTGGCAACAGAAGTGTACATTTGAGACATTTGCATTCAATACAGGACAAAGTAGATGTGATAAGGAGGGGGGAGGGGGTCAGAAAGAGGAAGTATGAATTAACAGACTGGGAATTGTACACAGAGACCTTAATAGCACCTAAAGAGGAATGGCATGAAAGTGAAAGACTTTCGAGCGTGTACTGCTCTCATGAAATATATACAGGACAGACGAGATACGATGTCACTGCTATGAAGAACTAAGGAGAGTAGAAGGCAATGAAGAGTCACTGATCAGTTAGGGAAGCATTTAATGGTGTTTTTGAGAAAGGCTGGACTTTAGATCAGATATTACAGAAAGGAAAGTCACCTTGTGCTGTTATTCTCACCACTGAACAGCAGAGGTCACAAAAGCATTCTTTTTTTTTCTTTTTTTTTACTTTTAAGGACAATGATGTCTTTGTGTGCATGAAGTTTGCATGTTCTCCCCATGCCAGGTGGGTTTCCTCCGGGTTCTCCGGTTTCCTCCCACAGTCCAAAGACATGCAGATTAGGCGGATTGGCGTTCCCAAATTGTGAGTGTGGTGTGTGTCCTGTGATGGATTGGCACCCTGTCACCCCGTGACCCTGAATACAGGATAAAGCAGTGTAGACAATGAGAGGGAGGGGGGTGAATACTAATGCACACCACACCTTTCACATATTAATTTGTTAAATTAAACTGTTTATCATTTATATCTTCCACTTCACAATTACAATGAAGTACATTTACGTTTGTGGCTGTAAAGTGACAAAATGTGGAAAAGTCCAAGGAGTGTTTTTTGTATTGTTCCCGCGAAAGTTCCTCGTTTGTTTATATCAGTGTTTAAATTACACTGCCTTTTCCCATTTATACTAAATAACAATATTAACTAGTTTTACGCTTTAATACTACTGGATTTTTGCCTTTTTCCGTTTTTTTGCGCTTTGTCTTAGGGCTCTAGGACAGCATAGGTTCTTCAAGATAGTGGTACATGCTGGAGCTAATGATATACGCCTTCGTCAGTCAGAGGTTAGCAAGAATAACTTTACAGAGGTGTTTAAATTAGCGAAAGCGATGTCCGATGAAGTAATATGCTCTGGTCCAATCCCAATGAGACGTGGCGACATAGCTTACAGCAGGTTATGGTCGCTGAACCGCTGGATGTCCAGGTGGTGCTCCG
>JAQQZT010000021.1:1199770-1229272 GCA_030068275.1 Clarias platycephalus
TCATGAATGTTTTTTGTGACAAAGAGGTATCTGTTCCAATCACTCTATCAGAGAAAAATCAGAGTTGTAGAAATAACGGGGAACTCAAGAGAGCCATGAAATTATGTTCTTTACAACTGTATGTAAACTTTTGACCACAACTGTAGGTCTTGGATGTTATAATTTTTCCTGCTATGCACACCATCGATGAAGTCTGTCACTCAGAATGCGAGTACAATGTAAGTAATTGGGGCCAAATTCCACAACCTTTGTGTAAATGACCATTAAACCCCGCCAAGCACAGAAGTGGGACGTTATCTTTACCTCCAGCAGTAGAGGGCAGTGTTGCCATAAATGGCATAAATCAAAGGTTTTACAAGTTAGGACTTTACTTAAGGAAATGTAGTATTGGTAATGTTTTGTTTATTTCTTCATATTAATTATAATATGGACACTTTATTCTCATTTGTGTTTGCGTTTTATATCACATACTTTTATTTTGAAGTTCATGAAAGGAATTGCAGTGGCAGTTTGTGAATGTTTTTGCGCACTTTATACTAAAGCATCTGGCTGGTCTGCAGTAGTGATGGGAAGTTTGAGTCATTTTAGTGACTTGGTTTCTTTAAATGTCGTTCATCAAAATGAACAGATCTTTTATTGAGTCATTTGGTTCATTTCGTTCTTTTGATCAGAAATAAAATAAAATCTTACATTTTCAATAAACAGAGCCCCAACACGTCTACATACACAACTTTAGGCTATAGGTCCAGTACCAAAGACTCAAAGGTAACTACTCATTTCTGTTTCCTGTACATAACCTTACTGTGTGGTTAACGTGATTTTTAAAATGTATTATTGCCTTATCAGCACTTTAGTTATATTTTATAAGTTATATTGTTTACAGTAACTCGTGGTTTTTTTGGCCATTTATTTGGTTTCCTCTAAATGGAGATTGTTATTAATAAAAATTTGTAATTAATAAAATCCTACAGGTTGTCAATGTTTAAAATATTGTAAATGCTTTATATACATGTGTACAGTTAAATGTTGGATTGTGAGCATAACTCATTCCCGGAAGTGTGCTCGTATATCAAAACACTGGTATATCAAAGTGAATTTTTCCATAAGAAATAATGAAACTTCAGATGATTCGCTCCACCACCCAAAAATATTCATATAAAAATAATTAATACAAAATATAAAGTAAAAATAAAACAAATTAACCTGCACTTTACTTTTGAAAAATGCAGAGCTGGCAGTTCTGTAACTTATGCCTTTATTAACAACAGAAAAGCATGAAATAGTTATAACAAAAACTAATGACACACATGCTCTCTTCTTCCCGCCTTCAGCTTCTTATTCTACTCTCTTTTTCAACATGCAAACCCTTACCTTTATCATTACTCACACACACACCTCTGCTCGAGCACATACACACATACAAACACAAAATAAAAGATGCTTTAGAGAAGAACCATTGACTCAGTTGTGAACACGTTACTCTCGGCGTCAAAACAAGAAGCGATGATACCACATGATACTCGATGATATTTGGTACTTGGTACTCTTATATACTGAATTTTGGGTTTTCATTAGCTGTCAGCCATAATCATCAAAATGAAAAGAAATAAACACACGGAATATATCAGTCTTTGTGTAATACATCTATATAATACAGTACATTAGTTTCATTTTTTGAATTGAATTATGAAATGAATCACATGTACATACAAAGTAGGTTTTATTTCACTACTTAAAATACATTAGGTTTGGATAATTTCCTGTTAATATTAATTTATTGTATTGTTTGGGTTGCGAGGCGACAGTGCCACCATGGCGCCTTAAACACAATTCAATGGTTTTAAAAACATGATCGCTGTATTTGAAGAGTTTGATACTTGTTAACATTAAAAATATTTTGAAGATGTGAAAATTCATTCCAAAGTGTTAAATGCTGCATAAATGTTTACAATAAATTACCATAGTTTTGTATCTGTAAAACCTTCGATATATCTTTTAAAGATCACGTCTTACTAGAAGTTACCTGTGGCGCCGTCCGCATACATGAAGTCTACCTGCGGCTCGGCCCCGTGCAGAACGTACAGTATGTGCTGCCGTAGGTGCCGTTGCTGTAATAGATGCTCTGAGATCCGGGGTGTCAGTAGACCTGAGCTCAGCCCGACGTACCTGTTTCCATCACAGACGCTGCCACCTGCTGGTACATTTGTTGAGGTACGCCCGTGACACGCCCATAGTGTGACATAAACGCTGATAATCGCCTGTGACGCCCAGAGCCTGATATAAAAGCTGATAATCACTGGGGGTGGATGTGTCTGTCTGTAGTGACCCTGAAGCAGAGATTACGGGAGAGCTGATTCTAGGTGGTGTTGATCAGCAGTACTCTGAAGGAGATCTTCATTACCTGAATGTCACCTGTAAAGCGTACTGGCAGATCAAGATGGACACGTAAGAAGCGATCATATACACACACACAGCTGTTTTTTAGGCTGCTTTTAAAGTTTTTTTTTTACAGAAAGACCTGCTGGCTGAAGCACTTTTTGTTGTATAAAATAGTAGAACTTTTCTACCCTGCAACAGTTTGAGATTATCCACCAAGATGAAAAGGCAGGTGAGACTAGTGGTACATCCTCTGTCTCTCTGTGGTGTCCTTCACTACGGGAGGGAAAACCTTCAATCTGACCGGAGAGGACTACATGAAGGTGACACACACTTCCTGTTCCTTATACAGACGGTGCAAAGATACGAAGCTCAAAACATGGCCTTGTTAATGTTAAGTAAAATAAACTGCCATCTCCCTATAATAAAGAGACTTTATTGGCATTGTAGTGATACAACAGAATTTGTTTACAAATAATCAACAAAATAAAAACTACAGCAAAGTACCAAAAATATACACACCCCATCTGAATGCAGGTAGTAACATCAATATGCTACTATTTCGGCTATGGATTTTTATTCATTAATTTTTTCAATGCATCCAGTCTAATTTTCAGCCTTTAATTCGAAAACACACTCTTTTATTTTAGAATAAACTATTATAATAAACACATCTGAGCTTCAACACAAGATTTCCAGTTCAAACTGACCCGTGTGGAAGAGAAGAGATTACAGCCATGCTTCCATAGCGATAAGATAACATCCGTCCTCCATCACAGCTCCTCAGTCTGTACTACATTTACGCAGCATGGGATTTTAAAGGCTTTAATCAAAATCTCATTTGAAAAACATTTCCAAAAGAAGTCACAGTGATTAAATTAAACATTGCAGAAAAGCAGATTTTATATGATGTGATAAAATGACATGAAGGTGTAACATACATCAGTTCCGTTACAGCGCTGTTGTGTTTTGCGCCATGATCGGTTGGAAGGCGTTGATTAATTCTCTATAACAGCAGCTCCGCTTTGGTTCTGATACGCCATCGTTTGTATAGTGAAAGCACGTTTACGGGGATGTTTTGTAAAAGTCAGAAAAAGTTTGTGCGAGTTGTATGGAGGGAGTCTTCAGTGTCGGTGAAAGTCAGACTGAAATCCGAAAGTTTTCCGACATTTTCAGGACAGGGGAGTTTACGATTTGGCCTTTCGCAGACTAATTTGCTAAAATTGAACTATAAACAGATAAGAAGTAAAAAGTATTGTCATGGTGATTTATTTTGTATATTTTCTTTTAAAGGTTTCACCATTTCTCTCCCTAATTTAGTGGTAGCCAGTTCCCACCAGTGTCTCCGGCGCTGGCTTATGGTTATAGCGTCACCCGGGAATCAAACTCACAACCTCCGAATGATGGGGCGAATGCGTTTCTTGTGCGCCACACAGTGTTTCTATTGCGTAACTCCACAAGGGGGTGCTGTTATAAGGAAAATAATCCACCTCAGGGCAGGGACAGAGACTCCGCCCTGGGCTGCTTTATGAAGAATGAGACGTGTGTTTTAGGACATCGGTGCCATTTTATTTATTTATTTATTTTTCGTACACTTACATTAGCAACACTGTTCAACATGCTAACACACACACATACACACTGTTTTATGAATGCAAATGGTTTTGTAGAAACATAAAGCACAGGCAGATGAGTGTGTGAGGCGCCCGTTCAACACTGATGACGCATAGCAGCAGATTCTTCTTGCAGTAAAATGTTTTTGTGTGTACACACACACACAATTAAATTAATTGGTGCATTAACTAGTTTGGTAGCAATATCAAGTTTTACCCTGTAATGTGTGTGTGTGTGTGTGTGTGTTACACAGTCCTGAGCAGACTCTCAGGGTCTGAGAGCGAACAGTACAGCGTGTACCCGAGTTCATCAATCTCTTTCGGCGTGAGCTCACACAGCAGGTTGACTTTGTGGTCGAGGACGCAGGGCAGCGTCCCGGCCTCTAGGTGTCCCACTAGAGTACGGATGAGCTGCGTGAAACGTTCGGCCAGTGCCTCGCGGCTCCAGTCGTGCTCGCTCTCGCTCAGCAGGAGCACGGCGTTGGCGAGGTGGCTGGCGTTCAGCGGCGTCAGAGCCGGGTTCAGTTTGCAAACGGCTTTGGCGATCTTCAGGCAGACGCAGCGGCATCCGTTATCGTCTCGGTCCAGAGCCAGCAGCTTCGTCGTTTCCGCCGACCAAAAACTCTGCCTCCAGAGGTTCTCTCGCTCGCGGTGCGGTTTGGCGACGAGAGACACGCCGTCCTCCGAGACGAGCAGAGGCAGAAAGTCGACGTGGAGACGGAGCTCGGAGTCGTACTGCACCTCCAGAGAGAGCGTGAGCGCCTCCGTGTGCGACGGGACGGCCGGAAGGATCACGTAGCCCAGCACGCTGCCGATGGCCGGCCAGTTCATACACCCGGTCACCAGCTTCTCTAACACCTCCAGCACGCTCTTGGGCGAGAGGTAGCCGCCGATCAGGCAGCGGTCCCAGTAGCTAGAGCCCCGGGGGAAGTACTCCAGGTTCTCGCGACGCACGAGCCAGAACCCGGGAACGTTCATGATGGTCTCCTCACCGGGGATAAACGACCATAGACTCTTCTCCAGGATCAGAGGAACCATCAGCTGAGCGTGGTCCGCCGACACCACCTAGCGAGAGACATCATTAATAGAGTTCTGTTCTTGGAGCGCGTTCGTAAGTCGGATTTGTTCTCGACAAGTCCGACAAAGTGAGTCTTATACACCTTGAACACAATATACAATGTTAAAGTGTACCAATCCACTTGACTAAATCTGTCCTATTTCCATAAACTGTAAGTGCCTAAGGAAATGTATCTCACACAGCGTCCCTCCGCCTTTAATTCCTGACGGGAATCCCAAGCGCCATTATGTCTCAGAGCTGTTTTCCACTGTATTGGACTGTGAACTCTGTTTTGTTGAGGATTTTCCGAAATTAAGATTATTCACCATCAGGACAGATTTACAGGACAGACATTTTCTACCATCGTGCTCCTGGACTGATTCACTGCAACTGGTGAGACCGACTCATTCCTCACGAAAATTGGAATATTAATGGAAAAAAATTTAAATTAAAATGATCGGATTGGAACCTACATTGTATTATTACATTACCTGACCAATAAAAAGGGTGGTTGAAGGAAAGATTAGTGTGACTTTTTTTTGCAAAGTATTATTATTATTATTATTGTTGTTGTTGTTGTGTGCTGACCTGCAGGTCGTGGTAGAGGCTGCCGCTGAGGTACATGTCCCGGAGCGGCATGTCTGGCACTTTGGTGTGGATGAAGGCTTGTAGTTCTGCGCGGATGTCGAGGGCGGCGTGTCGAGCTGCCTGCTGCTCATCGGGTGAGATGTTCACACGCTCGTGATAAAAAGCCCACAGGTGCTCCTGCAGGGACAGTCGCATCCGCCCCCGCTGCAGCGCCGCTTTACTACTGCTCCGGCTCTTGCTGCTGCCGGGACGCCCCGCTGTCCTTCGGGGAAAATCTGAATTCATGCCCGCCCACACACACACACAAAGTTTGTTTCAGGTGTACAAGTTTCATAGAGAAATTCAAAGCTGGTAAATAAAGCATAAGTTTACCGGTCTGAAACGAGCTGGAGGACGTGGGTAGCGTCTGCAGCGAGCGACTGACGTTGTGCTTCATTTCGTGGTTCAGCGTCCGTGGCGATGACCCCAGCCAGCTCGGCTCCTCCCAGCTCCTCTTTCCCGAATGGCTGGGTTTCGTAGGGCTGGAGGGAGCGCTGAGGGCTCGGTCGTACATCTGAGACAAACCGCACACACACAGAGAGAGAGAGAGAGAGAGAGAAGTTCAGAGAGGAAAAAGTCTACACCTGACTCGCGTGGCTCAAAGGTGAGAAGAAGAAGAAAATGACGACCACCACACACAGGTAACCCAGCACACACTTACTCTCTTGACAGCGAGTGTAGCGATACCCAGCATGGCGGCTCCCCCGACCCCCAGCACCAGCTTGGCGTTGGACAGCACGAAGTCGATGGCCGATCCGAGTCCGTTGTCGTCTTTCTTTCCTTTCCGATCTCCGTTCACTCCCGCCATCCTTCAGCAGAGTCACAGAGAGAGAGATCAGAGTCGGACTCGCCGCCATCAGAGTTAAAATGTTCCTCTGCTGTTTATGTCACATACACACCTGCTGTCCGTCAATGCCGCCTGGGTCTAGACGAGTCCTCCCAGACGGCTGTTGAGGAAGAACTGTCCCCTCTTCAGCGCCTCCTCTTTGGCCTTGGGTTCGCTGAGCGACTGGCAGCGTCTGAACTCGCGGGCGATGGCGCGCCTGTAGTAGTTGCGGTCGGTGTACTGCAGGTGGCGCCCCGCACGGAGCAGCGCTCGATACAGCTCCAGCACGGCACCACGGGACCAGCCGCCCATCAGGGAGAGTTCTCAGAGTCTCGCACACACATACACACACCTACGGGACATGGGACGATTTACATAAAAAAAATAATAAAAAAAACAGTCCTTAAAACCAGAATACCTAAGGCCCCGCCCACTTCACAACCACATCTAGTCATAGATCATAGAAACGCTTCCTGCGTCGTGGTACTGATGTCATTATAAAAATACACTTCAGTTTCTTTTAGAAAATAATCCGAGAACCTGAGAGGAAACTCGTTCATGCGATTTGTTAATTGACATTTTATCACATTCATGAAATCATTTATATGATTAAAATTAACCAGCCATTGGGGTAGAGTGTTTGATTGCTCAGAAATGCCCTTAATCCTTAATGTAACTTTCAGAGAACCGTAGAAGTATAAACAGATTTTTTTTATTTTAAAAAAATATATAATTACAACATGTTTGCCACTTAACAGGTACTGAAGTGGATTATTTTCCCCATCACTGCTCACTAGGGGTGGGAACCACCAGTCACCTCCCGATACCCCGGTGCCAATTCGATTGAAATTGCGATCCTATAAACATCATGATTTTATAAATATTCCCGATTCAATGTCTGATTTTGTTACCTTTTGTTTTAAAAAAAAGTTTAATGAGTAATAAAATGTCGCCTGTTACTTATAACATTAGTTTTCTCACTTAAAAACCGAGTGCAGCGTTTAAACACTACAAACTAACTTCAAATACAAGAGTTTAACATTTAACTGAGCAGCGCGCATCTCTGTCAGCCATAATTATTATTTCTAAACAAACCAATCTGATTTGCAAACCAACCTGGAGTGCGCCACCTGTAGGATTATAAAGAAACAGCGATGTTCTACCGTCTCAAAGTCTCAAAACTCAACCTGACAGTGAGCGGCTGCGATTTCTCATGCACGCAAATGTCGACTAATTAGCCCTCGCGGTGTTTTGAGACTGGTGTAAATGAACGGGTTTGATACTAATTCTCTTACAAGAGTTTGTAGAAAAAGGCAGATCGGAGGCTTTTAACAAGTGTGAATTTTTATTGTGTAACGGCATGAAAAATGTGTTTCTGTTGCACCACTCGGAAGCTTCTGCGCTCCAGACGATTCGGGTCACTGACTGGTGTTTCTCTCTATTATAAGTGTGTAAATAAATAAATGTATATATTGGAGTCAGTGTAGCGATACGTGAATCACTGAGATTCATAACTGCTCCCCCCCCCCCCCGCCCTGTCTCCTCCACATATCCAGGACTGTTACGTGACTTCCTATCCGAGGTGTAGTGCATTAGACGTATCGATCGGACTCCTCTCAGGATCTCATCAGAAGCTTCGCGAAGTTATGCTTCTACACATCTCATCGTTCCCTAAACAGAGGGGTGTGTACAGGGGGAGAGAGAGAGAGAGAGAGAGGAAGTATTCTGGATTGTATCACAGCACACAAATCAGTCAGTTTGTAAATAAACCTGATTTAGTCACACAATCAGGAGTTAAAGAGTTAAACTGTACCTTTAAATCAACATTAAAACTCACACAGTGCCCTTCTACAGCAGGATTAACCCTCACACCCTGTAACCACTGATGCCTGAGTTAAATATTAGTCGCGTTGAACACAGCACTGCTCACTCTTTGGTCATATGAAGCCACCATGAGATGTTCAAAATCTCATTCATAGGGATATGACGTAATGTACTACAGACTTCAACTGGAACCGTTAGAGCTAGGCGGCTAACCCGATGCTAGCGCCTCACTCTGTGACCTTTAGCGGCTCAACCACCGCGAGAACACAGCGATTAGACTGAAACGTGGATCTCTCCGCTCGACAAACAAGGACATTTAAATAACTGCAACTAAAACACTCACGTTTAAGCAGCTTTATACACCGTTTTGTCCTTTAATCCGAGCTCGAGCTCCAGACTGCAGCCAGAACCGGAACCGGAAGACGCGCACCACGTGACCACACGCGTGTTTCTGGGGGGGGAAAAAGAAATTACTTCCGGTGGCCAATGGTGGTTTTTTTGTTTTGTTTTTGTTTTGTTGTTGTTTTTAAACCAGTAATTTGATTAAACTTAACAGGTTTAAAAAGTAATATTCTTGTTTGTCTTTTACAACAAAAAAATAAAAATAGTGTTAAAGCCTGACTTATTTGTATAACATTTGCATTTTAGTAACACGATCCCTAATTATATTTGTATAATTATATATATTTTTACATTTTCATGGCAGTCCTGTTCTATTCTCTTGTTTTAAAACAATTTTATCAATTAAAGGACATTTCATCTGCCGTGTCCATCTGCATCTAGTGTTGTGGGAAACTTTTGAGGATTCCACCAAATTTCTAACAAAAACCAAACAACTCTTGAGTACAAGAGAAAAAGCAAATCAAGTTTATTGAAGACAAACACAGACATGCGACTCTGAACCGGTCAGACAGACAGACAGACATCCCAAAAAGTTCCAACCACAAAGTCCTCCAAATTCTCACTTCCTTAATTTCACAGGAGTTTATATACCTGATAAGTGCCTCATTGCACATCCTCGTTTCTTTGTTCGATCCCATTTTTATTTAATATTCAATAGATATACAGTACAGGCCAAAAGTTTGGGCACACCTTCACTTATTCAATGTTTTTTCTTTATTTTCATGACCATTTACATTGGTAGATTCTCACTGAAGACATCAAAACTATGAATGAACACAGTTTTTTCCTAACCAGAATCATGACCACTGGTGTCGACGGCTTAATTTTTCCATCGAATAATTTTAAAAAATAATAATTTTCCTATCACCTGTCATGTCTCATCTGTCCTTAGTATGCTTCAAGTTGTTGAAATCATTTTTATTTATTTATTATTATAATTTTTTATTTTACAAATTTCTTTTTTCTTTTTCTTTTATGATTTCAGAATTACATGTCATATAATGATTAATCATTAATCTTACATTTCGGATCAATATAATTAAATTTGGTCAAAGCTTGACTACATTAGATTATATTATTTTAATAATTATTATAATTGTTGTTCTTGTTCTTATTATTATATTTCCTGATTTAAAAGACTAAGATTAAGATAAAAAATTGTATTCATAAGATAATTCAATCTTAAATCATAATTTCATAATTAATCTATATGATTTAAATGTAATCACTGACATTGACAATATATCTATAAATCTATTGATTAGTATAAGGTTAGTTTTTATAAACACAACCATTATTAATTTGGTTATATAGTGTAATATAGAGTAATAGTGTTAGTTGTAGTAGTAGTAAGGGCTAATTTTAATATCAATATTAAGTTAGTATTAAATTTTCTTAGGCTTACTTTTTGCTCGAGTGCTCTGTATTTTCCTTAATTTAGTGAACCGCAGGATAAATTTTTGCCATTGCTTAATTTTGACTTTGAATTGGTTGAGTCATTTTGTAGGCTGGCTACTTTATTATACGTTAAAGTACTCTTTCCTTCTGAGTAAAGAGCATTGGCTGCTCATATTCGACAACTGGAAAAGGTGGTAAATGGATTCAATAATGGATTTGATTATAGATTATTGATCCCTTTGATTCTTAGCTTTAAAAAAGGGAAGCCTGGCCATCTGTGCTCTGTGTTCGGGAAAACCATAACTGAAAGTAATTTCTATAACTTTTTCTAAGCGTCTCTGTGTATACTTAGTTTGCCAAACCCTGGCAAGGTACTTTCTACATTTTTCATGATGCTCTGTCTGCATTAAAGTTATTATTTATTTCTTAATTTTTACTTTTTGTGTGTACTGGTCATACTTCGGTCACGCTCCAAGTTCTCTACATGTTTTTCTACTTGATTAAAGTTAGAAAACTAATAAAATAAGATAAAATTGTAGTATTATTAGTATATTGTTAGTTTAGATATTATATTAGGTTATATTATTACTATTAAAGTTGTTTGAAGAGTTTGTCTCTGCGTCTTTCCTATGTATCCCTTTACTTCCCTAAATTGAGTGTCTTTACATGCTGTGTTTTTCTCTGATGCAACAGAAGAACAGAGGACCTGCTATTTCACAGTGGCCTTCTGGGTATTAGACATTAAACATCGGCTTGCTTGGAGTGCTAATAAAAAGTGCAACTCCATGCACACAGAGGTTGGAATCGAACCCTAGAAAAACCACAGCCTAGTAACATTTACTCCAGGTTTCATTTTAACTTTGAGAGATACATAAAAAACTCCTAACATATAACCATTAAAAAAATAATAAAATTGGAAAAGTAAAATCTAATACAGCTCAATAATGCAGGAGCCCTAAATATATCAGGTCATATTGCATAACAATATAAGGTATCTAAGATGTTTACCCAGTACTGTAATATGTGTTTAAGATGTATCGTCTTAATACTTAAATATTGCTGATTTGGACTCTAAAGAATGGGGAGGCGACACACAGACTCCGCCTGTACAGGAAGGGGGGAAATTAAATTCTGTACTTAAAGTCACTTGGTCTGAATTACAGCCATCATCCTGTTCATCTTTCTCCACAATATCCCCATTTTCTTCAGCATATTGCTCAAATCTGACATTCTGCTCTGAGGTGAGTCAATAGACAGAGATTATTCTATAAAGTTTTCTATATTTGTATAATTTTCTTTTTATTTCATGTTTTATTTCTCTATTTAAATACTCTATTTAAAATAATAATAATTTTACACCCTAATGCAATTCATTCTCACAGAGAAACCATTCTTTTTAGGTCACAGGCGTATAAGCATTTCACTGCATATCACATTGTGTGTGACTGTGTATGTGACAAATAAAATTTTAATGTGTAAGCGCATCTTTATAAAAGTGGAGAAATCTCAACTTTAGATAATTTTGTGAAATTTAGTTTAACATTGTTCTACAGATATGGTGAATATTTTTGTAGTAAATGTTTTTGATAAGCATCGAACATGATCTACTTTAAAGTTCCAAACCAGTTTAATTTTCTGTTTAAAAAAATCTCCCATGAATCTAATCAATTCCTAACTGTAGACCACATAGCAGAGTAATGAATCTGTGTTCAATATTGTCTATAAATGTGTTTAAGTGTTGATGGGAATACAATATATAATCATCATATCAGAAGCATTTTTGAAAGCATTACAGTCAATAAGACAAAATTGTATTAAAGTGCTAGGACTGTGTTTCCATGAAGACGCGATACACAATCACCATGCTACCATGCTAGGCTAATTATATTGATAACAAAGTATCTCTCAGACATTGAGAAAAAAAAAAATCCTGTTTAAGCCCCGGTGTTTTGTGAGAATTTCACTGAAACATGTTGAGTCGCTGGTTCGAGAAAACGAGGTAATGAACTTATTGAATTTTGGCTTAAACTATGAAGCACTGCAGATCATGTGAACTGTGAAGAGAACATTCAGTCATGATTTATAAACGAGTCACATGTTCCGCACTGTGCCTATTAAAACATACTTATGCTGGCATTTTCTTACAAATGGGGGGGAAAAAAAATGCAAAATAAGAAATGCAAAACACTAATTAAAAACATGAATAATAAGGATTAGATGTAATAAAATAAGGACAAACAAAAAGGAAAATTTATGGAAAGACAATCATAAGGACAATATGAAATATAGCAGAGCAAAACCTATGCACTCAATGGCTGAAAAAAGACTCATTATGTAATTTATGCATATTTTGTTAGTTACTAATTTACATTTATAATCTGGGTGAGCAAGGATTAAAGAAATGCATGCTTTTAAGGGCCCCTGGTTCTCTTGTCCTCAGGATGGCGCTGCTCGATTACCCTGTTCCTGACTTAGACGTCACCTTGAAAGAAGCAAGCCGGGTGCTGCAGCTGGTTCTGAGTCCAGAGGAGTATGTCCACTATAAAACTGCTCTTTCACAGCAAACACAGGCCCTCAAGGATGTACATAAGCAGCTGAAATCCAGTGTTTCCTGCCACAAGAATTGGGTAACAAATAATTTCAAACAGCGTCTTCTGTCCTGTTTCGACCCCCTACCCACCTCCACAGCGATTCCCTCAGTGCTACCTCCATCCAAAGCCAAGGGAGAGAGTGTACAGCTTGAGAGGGCGACCACTCTGCTGTGGGCTGTAGCCAAGCTGTACAGTGAGCCTTGGCTTGTCGAGGGACATGTACCTACAGAACGCACGCAACAGTCAGAGGTGTTCGCTGCCAGTCGCTTACCAGGCAAACATCAGGATCAAATAAAGGTAAGGATGTGCATATAGAGTACTATTAAAATATGACAGTTTTTAAAAATTATATTATTCCTGCATCTCTGAAAGTTTGTTCCATTTGGCCTCTGTACACCATCACGTTGAATTTAAAATAAAATGTGAGCAAAGTCAAAACCTTACGTTTATTTCAAGTGGTTTGATAAAAGTGTTGCATTAACTATTCTGGAGTTATTGCCATTTAAATCACACATACACACACACACACACACACACACCATGTTCCAAAAATAATGGAACAAACGTACATAATTACAAACATGAGGATTGCCTTTAATACTTGGATAAAGATTATTTGCAATCAACGACTGCCTGAAGTTCTGGAACCCATGGACATGACTAAATGCTGAGTTTCCTCCCTCAAGGTGGTTTGCCAGACCTTTATTCAGTTGCTACTTGTTTATGTGTCTTTCTGCCTTCAGTCTTGTCTTTAGAAAGTGAAAAGCATGCTTTTGGGTTGAAATCAGGTGACTGACTTGGGCAAAGAGGAATATCTCATTGGTTTGCCTTGATACATTTTTGGGTACCTTTCACTGTTTGGTTCATTATCCACCTGCAATATGTATCGGTTTTGCAGCATTTGGCTGAACAGAGAGTATACCCCTATACACATTACAATACATTCTGATACTTTTATCAACAATCAGGTCATCAATAAACACCAGTAACCCAGGTTCCAATGGTGGCAGCCATACACACTTAAGTCATGACTGTGGGGTTTTAGGGAGCTTACTGAGTTTCTCATGTGGGTAAAGCCTACATCGCCACACATTTTGTGTATTCAGCATGGTGGTGTAATGGTTCGCACTGTGCCTCGCACCTCCAGGGTTGAGGGTTCGATACTCAGCTTGGGTCTGTGTGTAGTGGGTTTCCTCTTGGTAGACCAGTTTCCTCCACAGTCCAAATACATGCAAAGTATGATCCGAACATTACTTAGCATATATGCATAACATTAATCCTGTCTTGTTTGAATAGCACATATGGACATGTAATAAACTTTCAACTATTTCTAATTTTATTCTCAGGTGTATCCAGGTAGCCTCCATGCCATCGTCATCTGCCATGGAGGTGTATTTCCCATTCAGATCATACAGAGCTATAGTGAAGCAGGCAAGCCCTCACCTGTGCCGCTTCATAACCTCTACATCCAGCTAGCCTATATAATGAATCTTCCAACTGCTTCGGCTGTTCATGATCCTTCCACAATCTGTGGTTTTTCTGCTCTTAAACGTCCAGCATGGTACACTGTCAGGGAGGAGATCCTAAAAGCTGGTAGTGAAGCAGCAGAATCACTTAGAATGATGGAGAGTGCCATTCTAGCTCTGTCCTTGGAAGACTGCTATGCACCAGTGGATTTGGCAGATACCCTCAATGTGGTCTGTTTGGGAGAAAGCAATAGCCAGTGTCTGAGGTACTATGACAAGGTATGTGGGGGAAAAATGTGGATGCTTTTGGAAACTAACCAGGAAGTGAGGGTGATAAGGCCTGAAATAGAAATCTTCTTAATTTTTTTTAAAAGCTGGTTTTAGTTCCTGAGCTTGCTATTGTTCTTTTGGCTAAATGGGCAAAAAACAAAATGTAGTTGAAAGGCTTCCCAGAAGAGCGGGGTCGATTATAGAAGCAATTCTACATTAATGTTGATAGGTTTGAAGTGGGATGTTCATCAAGCATGCATGGTTTGATTATAAGGCGCCTGCATGCTTTTGGCCATCTATTGGTATTTCAGTGTACAGAAGTAAAGGTGCCTTGAAATTGATATGTAATTATTATTATTTTTTCTGCAGGTGGTAAACATGGTGGTCTTCAAAGATGGTGTAAGTGGCATGCTGTTTGAACACAGTGCCCTGGATGGCATGGTGGCTGGCCTTGTGGTTGGACGTGTATGGAAACTTTCAGAGTCCATAACTATAGAGCATAAGAATACATCAGATCATACTGTTTCCTACCCGAAACCTCTTCGGTTCTCACTAGGAGATATTAAACTGCTAGATCAACTTGGTCACACCCTTTCAGGAGCACATAACCCCATTGTTACCTTTGAAGTTTCATCTTACCCTGATGTTTTCACCCATCTAAGGAGTCACAGAGGTATATATGATGCGTGGATGAGTTTTGCATTGCAGCTCTCTCTAAGGCAAACTCTTGGAGAATCAGCTGATAGATACATCATGGTGACCCCTACTCATATGCGACACTACAAACATGGTCGGTGTGATCCCACATATTCAGTCACAATGCTGTCTCGTCAGCTAGTAACAGCCCTAGAGTCCTGCAATGGGCAAGATGATGTCCCATGCCACTCTAATGAGCTCTTTCAACAATTCCATTTAGCTTTCATGGAGCACAAAAAATGCATCAAAGCTACCAAAAATGGCAGTGGTGTAGGGCCCCATTTAGCTGTTTTACGTAATGGCCTGTCCCAGGACAACCCACTCAAGAAATTTCTAGATCTTTTTGGATGCCCCTCTATCTACCTGACTGGATCAGATTTGATAGAAGGTGTTGAATGTGCTGTTGGCAATGTCTATGCATCTGACCAGCTAGCTGTTACTTACCTTGGCAAGCAGGACAAGGTCCGTCTTGTGCTGAATGCAAAAGGAATATTTGCTGGTATCTTAGGAAAACTCAAACAGTGCCTTGAACTAAACATAAAGTTGGTAATGTTTCTGGCCCTAAAGTATGCAATTGCTGGGCAGATGGGAGCCATTGAATGCCTTCTTGGAACAGAGAAAGAATCAAATAACATTGATTCTACCTACTCAGGAAAGTCAGATTTCACCCTGGTAATTCATGGTGGAGCAGGGGAGGAAATGACGTTGAGCAATAGGGTTGTTGAAGTTATTGAATTTGCCCTTCATGCAGCACTCACACTGGGAGCGCAAGTGCTAAGCCATGGAGGCAGCAGTCTGGATGCAGTGCAGCGAAGTGTCACTGCTTTAGAAGACTGCTTTTTATTTAATGCTGGCAAGGGGTCTGTGTACAACCAAAAAGGCCAGCATGAGATGGAGGCTACTATTATAGATGGACACAGAAAGACCTCTGGATCAGTGGCTTGCCTGCAGCATGTAAAGAACCCAGTAAAAGCAGCCCGTCATGTCATGGATAAGAGTGACCATGCATTAATAACAGGAGATGGCGCTCAGGAGTTTTTGATGGGTCTTGCAGGTGATGAGAAGCCGGTGAAGCAAGATTACTTTCACACTGACATCAGATACAAAGAATTTGCAATGAAACTGAGTGAAAATACAAACAACCATCCTCAAACTGTAGGTGCAGTTGCTTTGGATTGTTGGGGCAAGCTAGCAGCAGCCACATCCACAGGGGGATTAGTGGGCAAGTGGAAAGGTAGAATTGGAGACACAGCCATTGTAGGTGCTGGAATATATGCTGATGATAAACTGGCTGTGACGTGCTCTGGTGATGGTGATGCATTCTTATGTCAGACAGTTGCTCATAAGGTAGCTAGTCTCTACAACCTCAAAGGATACAGTCTAAGACAAGCCTGTCGAGAGGTGATTTATGAGGTTCTAGATTCAAAATGTGCCGGTATCATTGCTGTTGACCACAAAGGTGAAGCTGTAGTTGAAACAAATGCTGGAGTAATGTTTGTTGCATCAATGAAAAGTGGTGTTGCTCGAACTGAAGTCTTCAGACCCATGCTGAACTTTGCAAATGTGACTTGGGAAACTGATGAACTAGTAGCTTATTTGCATTCTGACCCATGGATCTCAGGAACGACTATTCTCACTCGAAAGGCCTTAAATGGACTAAACAGCATTTTTCAGTTAACAGTGCCAGACTATGTAACAATGTTATTAGGCGCACAAACAGTTGCTAACGTACTTTGTGAAAAACTAGAAGTGTATCGCTGTGGTCTTGTGTTTAGACCCCAACCAGACAAGCCTGCTCATATCAAAATCCTGCCCCTTTATGGTGTAGAATCCAACTGGAAGGCTTATCTTGCCAGGGAAGAGGAATTCCATGTACATGACCCTGGCTATTGCAGTTCAAAGACTGGCCCACGTTGTGTGGATGCGTTCCTTGACCAAGTCCTTGCAAAGATCAGGTCTCGGCTCCCAACACCTAATGCTTACTATGATTTCCATGGAGAGCCATCTCACTGTGGACTGTTTTCGCGCATTGTGAGAGGAGAGGAGCAACACTGGCGGGTCTGGGAAGATAATCAACATGTGGCCTTTCTTACCCCATTCCCCAATACACCAGGCTTGACTGTTCTGGTGCCAAGACGACCACTGACTAGTGACATCTTCCGCCTAGACAAGAGTGACTACACAGCCCTTATCTTGGCTGCAAAGAAAGTAGCTCAACTTTTACAAGAGGGAATGGGTGCTAGAGGTGTGGCGCTCATATTCGAGGGTTTAGAAATTAACCACGCACATGTCAAGTTAATTCCAATTCTCACAAAGCCAGGTGAAATGCCTCCTTCTGTGCCTCCTCAGTTCTGCCCAATCTATCCTGGATATGTCACGTCTGTTGATGGCCCTCCAGCAAGTGCTGATGCTTTGAAAGAGATCCACACCAAAATCACAAAGACAACCCCACCTCGCACTTGGGAAATACCTCAAAGCCACTCCATATTAGCCATCAAGAGCCAATGGTACCGCAACCTTTTTCAGATCCAAAACACTCTATTTCACAGCACAGTTGAATACTTCAGTAACAAATGTAAGTATTCATATGCTCTGACACCAATTACAACCGACACCATTTCTTCACCACTGGGCCTAGGATCTGACTCTGAGCCTGTTTTTGTCAACATGCTAGGCCAGGATGTGTACTTGGCCGACTCCATGCAATTTGTGCTAGAATACTTCTTACGATTTCAAGAGGGGCTTCCAGGGACATACTATGTCTCCCCCAGTTTTCGAGGGGAGGACCCTGATGCTACTCATCTGAATCAGTTCTACCATGTTGAGTGTGAGCTGCTTGGTGACATAGATGCTGCTATTTCCATAGCAGAAGGTTATGTGGTCCACCTGACACAAGCAATGCTAAAAAAACACTCAAAGTTAATCTTAAGTACAGCAGGCACGCTGGCTCATGCACAGGATCTCATGAAGAAGATGGAGAAACCTCTCCCAAGAGTGACTCTAGAGCAAGCCATTCCAATAATGCCTTCCTCTGACTGTATTGAATGGGTTCAAGAGGGACAGCCTCACTTTGGTAGAAAGCTCACTCGGAAAGGAGAAACAGTCTTGATCGAAAAGTATGGTGGTGCTGTTTGGTTGACAGAAATGGATCACCTCAGTGTGCCTTTCTACCAAGCTTATGTTGAAAATTCTAATAAAACCAAAGCAAAAGCAGCTGATTTGATCTTGGGGTTAGGTGAGACAGTAGGGCTCGGAGAACGACATTCCACCCCTGAAATGGTACAAGAAGCTCTACGGCACCATGCTGTGCCAGAAGAATCTTACAAATGGTACATCAACATGAGGAAAGTCATACCTTTGTCTACAAGTGGCTGGGGTATGGGTACAGAAAGATACATGTGTTGGCTGCTACAGCACAATGATGTTAGAGACATGCAGATCATCCCCAGAATGAAAGCCAAGAAATACATGCCTTAAACAAAATATATATTTTCAGTAAATTGCACAAAATGCATTCTAAAATCTAGTCTTAAGTATTTGAAGATATAATATAATTTACTCTTGTATATTAATTATACAATTTACACTGGATCTTAATTATGAAAAGCAATGACATTCATTTTTATTAACATGATATAATTGTCTAAAAAATCAACTTCTGTATTAAAAGTTACCTTAAAATTATACATTTTTCTTGAATGTCATTTAGGTATAGTGCAGTGATACTCTAGATAAATGAAATGCTAGCTTTCTATAAATATATGTATCTCAGCTAGTGCAGCTAATCATTAAATAAATCTAAAGCAGGTCAACATGAGATTTTGGAATGCAGCCTGTGAGTTCATCAGTTAATTAGGTAATTTAATTCCTTGTCAACTTAGTTGTTTTTTTTGTCCCTAAACTGTGGAAACTATGATTAAAACCTTTATGTTAACCCTAAAACTCTCTCTGTCTTCTGTGAGCCGCTGTAAATTGAGGTATAAAAGAAATTGATGGTGCAAATGATGAGATTTTCTAAAGGTGGAAAAGATTTTATCAAAAATAAAAAAAAATCACTATTAATGGTTCACCACAGTGAAGCGAGGTACTTGCATGAGAATTATTTTGTGGTTCAAATTTCATGTTCTCATTACACATCTTTAACACAATCTACTAAACAAACAAACAAACAAACATGATATTCAGTGATTCAGATACTATATACACACACACACACACACTCTATATATATTCTTCAAGAATTACTCAAAATGAAATTGTGTTCTCAGGACTTAAACATAAATAAAACAAGATGGCTCCTCAACCTCGTGACAAAGTGACTGTTCCAAATTAATCTCAATATAGTTGTTTAGTTGTACATAAATAATTTCTTAACATAATTAATATAATTATCTATATACTTACAGTGGAACCATGTATTACCAGCATAATTCGTTCCGGAAGCGGGCTCATATTCCAAAACATTCATAAACCAAATCAAATTTTCCAATAAGAAATAATGGAAACTCAAATTATTCGTTCCAGAGGCCAAAAAAATAAAAACATAAAAATAATTTACACAAAATATAAATTAAAAATAAAACAAATTAAACTGCACTTTACCTTTAAAAAAAAAAGTAAAAAGAAATCCAGACAGATAAGTGTCTCTGTTTGTGCGCGCAGGCGCTGTGTGTGTGTGTGAATCTAAAGAAAGCTCTCCTCTTCCCCTTCTTGTCTTACACAGTGACCCTTCCTCTACTCTTTTCACACACACGCGTGCACACAACGGGAACAGTTTTATCGGAAAAATAAACAAGAAATCTCTCTAATGACACTCGATTGAGCGACACACTAATGGAATCACTGCTGTAAAGTAAAAATAAAACAAATTAACCTGCACTTTACATTTGAAAAGAATCGCGACAGAGCAGTGTTTCTGTGTAGAGCAGAGAGAAAGAGTGTGTGTGTGTGTCTTTGAAGGCGAAAGCAGAAGGGGTCTGTGTGTGTGTGTGGCACGGTGTCCAATGACGCGCGCGCACACAGACACAAAGAGCAGGCTGAGCCTTGAGCAGAGAGAGAAAGTGGATCTTTAACCTCTCTAATGAGACTTGCATTTGTTTTACACACGCGCTGTACACACATGCATACAGACAGACACAAAATAAAATTATATTTACAATGCTTTGTAATGCCGAGCTGCGATGTTGTGCCTCACTGAAATTTGGAATTCACATTAGACAGCTAACACTATTAATCTTTAACTTCATGTTTTTAGGTTTTTAATTTAATAGTAATAATAATAATTATTATATTAATAATAACTACAGTAATATGTAACAAGTGCCAGATGAGAAGCAATCAAAGCTGCAACCTGCTACACCAGCTGCTTGTAACTGCAGATCCGGGGTTTCAGTAGCTATGAGCTCGGTCTGACGTACCCGTTGTTGTTGTACGATGCTGCCTAATGTTACAGTCGGCGAGGAACATCTGTGACACGTTCACAATATGACATAAGAGTTGATTGTGATATGGTACACAAACTACCCCACCTACTGTGGGAGCCACACAATAGTAACACAGTACACACACTAACAAATACACTCACACACACACACACATCTGACACCGAATGAGGGGTAGCAAGTGACCACATCACATGCACTGATCACTGTTGATGTTACTATTAGTATTATTATTATTAATAACCTTGCTTTCCTTTTTCTTTTCAATGACTTGTCACTTTATCCTTAACTGCAGAACTAAATATCTGTACCCTTATTTTATTTTTACTATACTATCTATACTACTCCTGTTATTTTCTTGTACTTATGTCTGAGCTTTGGCAACACAAATGTAAATATTTGTCATGGCAATAAACCACCTTTTAATCTTGAGAGAGAGAGAAAGAGAGAGCTGTGATACTTTACGTACTGCTATTAATCCAAGTTAGATTATTAAACTATTAAAACCTGATCTAATTAAAACCATTTAGCTTTTCCCCCCCTAAACACTGATTACATTCCAGTCCAGTAGGTGGCGTTAATGCAGCAGCAAAAAAAGCTGTCTGGCGTTCGCTTACAGAAAAAAAATAAATAAAATAATTTGTTTACTTTAGATAGAAATATTTAAAAATAGTCCATCTAAATACAACCAATCCATAGATGTGATTTTATAAACAATTTTGCGATTCTTACGCTGACTTGAAAGAACCGTTTCTTCAAGCGAGTTGAAATAAAGAACCGATTATCTCCTTTCAAATAGGTTAAAGAACCGATTCTTGATTCTTTTAATTTAAACGTTTTAAAAAAAGAACCGATTCTTTCACTTCAAATGAGTTCATAAAGAACCGATTCTTGATTTAATTTAAACGAGTTTTTTTTAAATAAATGTTTATTTCCCTTCAAACTGTTAAAAATATAGCCGTTTCTTTCGCTTCAAACGGTTAAAAATGTCCGTTTATTTCACTTCAAACTGCTAAAAATATCCGTTTCTTACCCTTCAAACTGTTAAAAATAACCGTTTTATTTTCACTTGAAGCGAGTTGAAATAAAGAACCGATTCTTCAAATAGGTTAAAGAACCGATTCTTGATTGTTTTAATATAAACGAGTCTTTCAAAAAGAACCGACTCTTTCACTTCATATAAGTTCATAGAGAACCGATTCTGTGAGTTGAAGTGAATCCGAAGCGAGCCGACTCTTCAGTGCTGAGGTGTCATGGCGGCTCAGGTGAAAGCTCTGGTCGGTGCTAAGTGGCTGGCCGACGCGGTGAGGAGCGCGCGCGTGGGGCCGGCGCTGCGCGTTCTGGACGCCTCGTGGTACCTCCCGATGCTGAACCGGAACGCGCGCGAGGAGTTCGCGCGGCGCCACATCCCGGGCGCGTCGTTCTTCGACATCGACGAGTGCAGCGACAGGTCGTCCCCGTACGACCACATGCTGCCCACGGAGAGCGCGTTCGCGGACTACGTGGGCCGCCTGGGCGTCGGGAACGACACGCACGTGGTCGTGTACGACTGCAGCGACTTCGGCTCGTTCGCGGCGCCGCGCGTCTGGTGGATGTTCCGCTACTTCGGGCACCGCTCCGTGTCCGTGCTGGACGGCGGCATGAAGACCTGGCTGCGCGAGGGACACCCGGTCACCGACCTGCAGCACGCACCGGAGCGCGCGCGGTTCAGCACCAAGCAGAACCCCGCCTGGGTGAAGACCTACGAGGACGTGCTGAGGAACCTCACTGACCGGAAGTGCCAGGTGGTGGACGCGCGAACGGAGGGCCGCTTCCGGGGGCTCGAGCCCGAACCGCGAGAAGGTGAATATTATTGTGTTCAGTACTGTAGCGTCGCGTGCTGTGTAGAGAGAGAGAGAGTGGTGTGAAAAAGTGTTTGCCCCCTTCCTGATTTCTTATTACTTTGCATGTTTGTCACACTTTAATGTTTCAGATCAAACACATTCAAATATTAGTCAAAGATAACACAAGTAAACACATCATGCAGTTTATAAATGAAAGCTTTAATTATTAAGGGAAAACAAAATCCAAAACTACATAGCCCTGTGTGAAAAAGTGTTTGCCCCCTAAATGTAATAACTGCTTTGGCCACCCTGACCATCACCAACTGCAGTCAATTGAATTGAGATAGATAGATAGAAACCATGTCCAGTCATGAGCACGACAATGTGCAGAATAATGTGCAAAGTTCAAAGTTCCACGGTGTGCACGTGTGTGTTAATGTTTAATGTGTGAGAAAGCAGATTAGTGTTTAGTCCTACACATGTGGTGGTGTGATTGACAGTCCTAAAAGCCTATGGAAAGAAGCTCCTCCTCAGTCTCTCAGTGTTGGCCTTCAGGGAGCGGAAGCGCTTTCCTGACCGCAACAGAGAGAAAAGTCTATTGTGGCTGAGGTCGATCCTTCACGATCTTCCTGGCCTTGGTCCAGCACCACTCGCTGTAGATTGAGTGCAGGTCAGGGAGCTCAGCTGATCACACCACCTCTGTAGATCTCGTCTGTCCCGCATGGTGCTGTTCCCAAACCAGGTTGTGATGTTTCTCGTCAAGATGCTGTCCATGATGCAGGAGTAAAAGTTCCTAAGCACCTTAGAGGGCAGTCTAAAGTTACCACGGTGTTGATGTGACAGGACCATGACAGGTCCTGCGTGATGTGAACACAGAAGTATCTGAAACTGTCCAATGGGCTTGTTGATGGGGGTCTGGTAGTTCCTCTCCTGCTTTGTACTGAAGTCCACTATTAGCTCCTTATACAGATAGATGATTAGACAGACAGACAAACATAGTCAGACATACAGACCCATAAATGGACAGACCGACTGAAAGACTTAAAGACTGATAGGAGACAGAGAAATGGATAGATTGACAGATGGACAAACATAGACAGACTAGTAGGTCATGTGATCTATTTATATTCGACTAATATATACACCATGTTCCAAATTATTATGCAAATGATATCTTTCTCTGATTTTCATAATTAGTCAATGCAAATGACTATAATATAATTTTCAAGTCATCAACCATTAGGGTATAATTAGAATTTTATTGAACAAACCTCCTAATGATAACAATATTTATTTTAAAAATCAAAAACTGAAAATGCACTGTTCCAAATTATTATACACAACAGAGTTAAAACATTTTATAGGTTGTAAAGAACTGAAAATAGGCTTTTGTTGAATTTGCAGCATTAGGATATTTACTGAAATCAAAACCCACCAACCATCCACTACTCCATCCATCTGGACCATCCAGGGTCGCACAACACTCATCAGTAAACAAGACTGTTTGAAAACTTGTCTTCATGTATGCCTGGGCCCACTGCAACCGTTTCTGCTTGTGAGCATTGGTTAGGGGCGGCCTTGAGGTTCGCGGGACTCCAGAGGCACCAGCAGCTTCAAATACCTGTTTACTGCTTTGTGATGGCATTTCAGCAGCTGCTCTCTTAATCCGATGAATTTGTCTTGCAGAAACCTTCTTCATTCTGCCTTTATCTGCACGAACCCGTCTGTGCTCTGAATCAGCCACAAATGTCTTCACAGTACGATGAGTTTTCGTGAAATATCTAATGTTTTCATATCTTGTCCAATTTGACGCTTTTCGGCAGCAGAGATCCTTTTTCTTTCCCATATTGCATGAAACCTGCGGCCTGCTTAATAATGTGGAACAACCTTCTCCAGTACTTCTCCGTTAATTGGGCTCATCTGGCAAACTAATTATCACACGTGTCTGAGATTCATTTCAGTGATCCAAAGAGCCCTGAGACACACCATCCATGAGTTTAATTTAAAAACTAAACATTTAATGTTTGACACTTGCATCCAATTTGCATAATAATTTTGAACACAGTGTAGATGATGTTCAGATAGAAAGACAGACCAGATGATCAATAGTTGGATGGATTAATGAGTATAATAGAGAGATTCTACATTTTAACAGTAACTGTAACCCTCCCTCTGTCACTTTTTTTGTCTGTCTCAGCCATAGAACCTGGTCACATCCCCGGCAGCATCAACATGCCCTTTCCTTGCTTCTTGGATTCTTCTGGAGTGGAGCGTCCGGTCGAGGAGCTGACAGAGATGTTCCAAAGTGCAGGCGTGGACCTTCAGAAGCCCTTCTGGGTTTCGTGCGGTTCCGGGGTCACGGCGTGCCACATCGTGCTGGCGGCGCACCTGTGTGGACACCAGGACGTCAGCCTGTACGACGGCTCGTGGAACGAGTGGTTCTCCAGGGCGGCGCCGGAGCACATCATCTCTGAGGCGAAAGGCAAAAAGCAATGAGAGACGACACGATGAATATTTCAGCTAGGGTTTGAAATCAGAGAGCTGAAGCGCACTTTATAATACTTATATCAGTGCCTTGTATATTTATGATTCACAGTAATGACAGGAAGTGAACCCTTATGAAAATATATCTAGGAAAATATAAATGAATAAAACGTAGAGTTACTGATTTCATACCTGCTCATTACATTTATTATGTCCTGCCATAACAGTCAGTAATACATCGTATATAATTAAGAAGTCAAAGCTCGCTCCGAAGTCTACAAACACACTGCATGGGTTAAAATATGACTCCTGAATAATCTGAAGTGCTAATAATCTGTTACTGTTGTTTCCAGTGGTAGTACAATTTACTTTAAACACTAAGACAACAACTGTTGTCTGAGTATATGTTGTTTAATATATGAAGCAATAATACTAATAATATTTTTTATCTTGTACCAGAAACCTGCCTGTATTTCATTCCTTCAAGCAAATAAAAAGCAAATATATTTACACACATTTTGCATGCTCTTCTCCAATTATTTTGTTAATACATACTATACATTTCTAACTACGAGGCTCAAAAGATGATCTGCACTGAACAAAGCTTCTGTTGGCCACACCGTGTTATCAGTGCTTTCCTTTCCAGTCACTGCTGTGCAGGTGTGAATGTTTTCCAACAGTTTATTCATAACTGCTGGCGAGCAAAAATGGATGCACCAGTCGTGACTTGCAGGAATGCGCCTGACATACAAACACGTTATATTATTTAATCTATGAGAGTAAACAGAATGAATACTTTGTTATACTGGGTGAAGAAAATATGACATGGGACAATAAAATAAAAAATCAGTTGATTACTTTCTGTCAAAACAAACATGAGTGATATCCTTTATGACATCACTAAAACCAGTGTAATACAGTCTCCGATCTAAACCACACCCCTTAACTCATGAGCGGGGTCACAGTTACATGTTGGTCAGACTCACTCATGCAAACAGAACATGTTTGTTTTAGAAATACAAATAATATGGTGATGAAAGGTTTTCCATTCCTCATCCCTCTGAAACTCGTACACCATTAGTTCAAATAATTACATTTAATTTGTTTTAGGTACAGTATGTTACAGAAAGCTAGAATGTTCAGTCATTAGATAAATTTTTTTTGTCTTCTCATATTTGCTTATTTGCTCTGATATTGTAAAGTGTGGTGATTCCAAAACTTTCACCATAGGATGTAGATGACTTGTATAAAACTGAAGGTAATTCCACTACAGAGGAGCACAGGGGCGGACCGGGACCAAAAAGTGGCCCTGGACTTCCTGGCCCACAGCAGCACCACATCATAATACATTGGCTCATTAATGTAGAGATAAATTTTAACACCAGTTCCTAGTATAAAAATATAACGCAATAAAGAATTAAATAATAAATATATATAAGAAATATTTAAACATATTATTTGAAGTATCACTGAACATATATTGGGTCATAGAATGGCAATAAAACTGAACAGGTAAGCTGAAATAAAATCAGTAGCAGCATTAGCTCACGCTAGTAAACTAGTTACTTGTTTTAATTATTATGGTAGTCGATATTAATTCGAAACATTATTTTGCTGTCACTCTAGTTTTTTTTTCTTTTTGCCTCAAAGATAAGTCTTTGTTGTGCTCTTCAGGTCATTTTGCCTGGGCGCCCACTTTGTGGTAGAGAAATCACTTTGTAACACTCTCCAGCTTCATCAATCAATCAACAATTCTTGATCATAGATCCTCTACTAGCTAATTTTGATGAGGCATGGCTCACATAAGCTTATTCTTCTTGTGCGCAGCAAACACAAAAAGTTTGAGTGTTTAACATTTAAGTAGCTCTAGTCCACACATCCGAACTCATTTCCTTAACAAGACTCCAGGTATAACATCTGACTCCAATTAGATTTTTTGAGGTCATTAACTTGAGGATTCACATTCTTTTTCCACCAGCACTATGAGGTTTTTATGGTTGTTCTCAAAAAAGATCCTTGTTATTATTTGAGGCACATTATATTTGCAAATACTGTTGACTTAGATGAAGATCAGATCATGTTTTATGACAAATGAATGCAGAAAACAATGAAATTCCAAAAGGTATATTGTGCCTGTATATATTGTGCCTTGCTGTATCGGAATAATACATGTAGAAAGTACATGAGACCTGAATGGAATTTCATTCCCTATGGAACAGAAAGCATCAGACCACAGGAATCAGACCTTTGTCAATGTAAGCTTAATTCAATTCAGGGCTTCAGGAAATGTGTGGATGATGAAGGTGAGGTGTGTGTGCCTGGGTTTTCACAGATATTCACTCATTCTCATCATCATTCAATTCAGGGGTATGGAGGAAAGGGTTAGACCTTGCCTCTCCCGCCCACTAATCTTTGCGACAGATTGACTGGACATTCAGGCTTAATGAAATGAGTGAAATGCTGGTGTCATGTATTTGACATGCACTTGAATGGTCCTGCTGTGACACTAGACAGGGGGTGGAATGTGCAACATTAGTTGGAATGACAGTGCTGGGCCTAATGATGCCAGCTCTGCATTGGGGAGACACACAAGGTAAGAAGATCTCTGCCATTCCACGTTTTTGGATGTTTTTTGGATTCCTTCTAAACCAGTTGTTGAAGCATGCCTTTGACGAGTGTTTCTCACCCATATTTTCCAACTATTAATTAAAGTTCACCCTTTATTCATCACATACACATTACTGCACAATGAAATTCTTTATCCCAGCTTTTGTTAGTAGGCTGGGGTCAGAGTGCAGGGTCAGCCATTATACAGTGCTCGTGGAGCAGGGTTAAGGGCTTTGCTCAAGGGCCCAAAAGTGCCAACCTGGCGGAGTTGGGGCTCGAACCGTTGACCTTCTGATTAGTTACTCAGAGCTTTAATAATGTTCAACACATTCACATCCATAGTAACTTGATAAATTGAATAAATTAAGCTTATTTCACATTTTTTATTTGGTAGGAAGGTCCACCTATACATTTGTGTCCTTCAAATAACTGAACCCCGGTCCACTAAAAGTCATGGGTCTCAGTTGTTGCTTAGTTCACTATGGTTCAGATTGCTGTTGTCGTTTGCAGTGTTATGATGCTGATCAATTTTATAACAATTGTACAATTAGTTTAATTTTCAATACCTGCTGACGTGAGGTTTTGACAGCAAAAGTAAAGACATCACAAAGTCTCCTGCTCTGACTCCGAAACCTCCAAGGCTGTATGAAGAAAAAAGTAAATCTGACAAGATGAGTGCTTCAAAAAAGAAAACATCAAAGAATGCCAAGTTCCGTATCGATCAGAGCCATGCTTAACTGAACACAACCGAAGAGACCTATCAGAAGAGTGTAAAGAACATGGAGGAGAACCAGATGGAGCTGACTGAAATCCTGATCACTACATGGAACTGTGAGGTCAAAGAGATTGACTTTAACACCATTATACAAATGCTGGTCAAAGGTATGGATGCCATGGGGAGAGTGAAGGAGCAGTGGGAGAAGATGGAGTGCTTCTTTCAGATAGTGTCTAACATCTTAAAAAAACAGCCTGATTAGAATCCTTAAAGATCTTGTCTCCATATCTGGGAAAACACAATCACATTCCTACAATCCAAAACTGTTCTCCAAAGATCTGCTCTACACTTAAGGCTTTCAAGTCTCCGCAACCTACACTGCATTGTCCACCGAGCACTTTATGGACTGTTTCAGCTCTCTGGGAAAACCGATGGGCATGGACAAGGACACTGAGTTTCTATCTGAGCATCTACAGTTACACAACTTCTGCGATGAGGCTCAGAAAGCCATCTCCAGCCGTCTACAGTTATATCCAAAGAAACACCTGAAAGATAAAGCAACCATTGTATAATTAGTACAGTCTTACCATCAATGTTTCTTGAAACATATGGACACAAGGAATTATGTTTCTTAAACATGCATTGCTAATTCCTTATGCATATAGTGATTGAAACATACTTTTTTAAAGGATCAACTTACACTGCCAATAAAAAGTTTGCAGACACCTTCCTCTTCCTCAGTGTTTTTCCTTTATTTTTTATCACTTTCAAAGGCAAAATAAGACCACTTATGGAATTGTGTAGTAAACAGAAAACCCAGAATATGTTTTATTATTAATATATTTCAGATTGTCCTGGGAACACCGTAGGCATGCCAAAAGTAGAACAGCAGGGGGTGTTATTCTACAAAAGATTACAAAATGGTTATGTGACTTTTACATTGTTTACATATTGTTGTTATTGGTCCGCACATACAAGCTTGGCACAGGTTTTTACGCCAGATGCCCTTCCTGACGCAAACCTCCCATTTTACCCGGGCTTGGGACCGGCACTGCATCCAGTGGCTGGGATTTGGGCACTGGCTGGGAATCGACCCCGGGCCTTTCTCATGGCAGGCGAAACACCTACCACTGAGTGCCCCGAACACATGATTTACATATTAATACTCTATATTTCTACTCCTCTACTTAAATACATTGAGCACTAACGCAGAGCAGAAAGTCTGGAGATGAAGTTGCCATAAAAACTAGTATATATAAATTGATTGATTTCCAATTTGTATGAAC
>JAQQZT010000021.1:1316293-1327808 GCA_030068275.1 Clarias platycephalus
GTGTGTGTGTGTGTGTGTGTGTGTGTGTGTGTGTGTGTGTGTGTGTGTGTGTGTGTGATAGAGAGAGAGAGAGAGAGAGAGAGAGAGAGAGAGAGAGAGAGAGAGAGAGAGAGAAACTGGTGCATAATCATACAAAACTACAATACTATTAAATTATTTTATTACTAATTTTTCATGTAGATTTTTATTCTACTCTTATAATCCTTCCCAGATGAAAGGAAAGGATCTAATGAGTGACAATTGCATGTTTAAATGCATTTTTTTTTATGATGTCATTATGATATAATGAATGATTTTGTATGGTTAGTGGTAGATCCCACCACCCCCTGGCAAAAAAAAAAAAACAACCGTCCCCCTTGAACTTATTGTACAATTTGACCACTGCTTATGAGCTATCTGGCAAATACTGACACTCCAACTATACATAGACATAAGAAATTTTTTATTAGATCTCAATAGCTGGTACTGTATACTATAAGTGCTTTATGCGCTGTAGTCCTCCTACTAGCTTTCATTTACTTAAAATAAGAAGTACCATTTTCAGAACAATTGTCATTTCTGCTTAATAAATAATCAGCATCAACTTCAAAAACGCAATCCCTTGCATGATTTAATTAATTGACCAAAGAAATAATGTGAATTCTTTGGGTATTCCAGCCATAACGTACATTGATGGCTGGAATACCCAAAGGAATACCCCTTGCTTCTCATTTTTACCCTTTAGAATATAGATTTTCTAACAAATAGAGATACTTCTCAAAATTATCCAGCAGATATTTGGGAGCAAACATGTGCTCTTTGGGGTGTGCATAAGGATAGCTTGATACTGATCCATCAAACCAGCCACCAGTTCTTATTAATTCCTTAATATAACTCAGTTTTCGCTTTTCCTCATAGTCCCCCCAGCGAGGGAAATCTCCGTTTTGTGCCGAGATCAGTTTATTATAAATCCCATCTGGTGTAAAGCACCATGAACAATGCCATCCTGCATAGTGAACCGGGCTTCCAATGGACCAATGCACTAGAACCTGTCCTGACTTCCTTTCATACTCCCGGAAACCTGGCATGGAGTAATAATCTCGTCGTCGTAGCAGAATCCCATCCCCTCTATATACCTTAAGAAACATGCCTATGGTGCATCCAGATAAAATGTCCAGTGTTCCCGGTTGCCTCCAGAAAAATCCATACAAGGACTTCCGCATGTGAATCCCAAAGGGTTCTGTCCAGCCATCAAAGAATTTGAGAAAAAGAATTCCTTCCCGAAGCGGAATCTCATCTGCGTCATCCAGAACAAACACATCATCATGTCTTAGCCCCTGAACCCTAATCAATCCGTTTTTGGACAAAAAGGTCCGCAGGTAATCATCTGCGATCCAGCCATCTGCACGGCCACCCTTGGGAAAATGGTCCAGAAAGATATACAGGATCTTGTGCTTTATGTAATCAAAGGTTCCGTTGAGGAGGAGTCGAAGAAAATTCAGAGGTTTGGCCTCACCATATGCCGTGTAGTTTGACTCGCACACCAGAAAGAGATCCACAGCATCAGCAAGTTCATGAAATCTGGCATGCAGCAGGTCAAACTCATGATTGATGTTGATCGCGTTAATGATTCGACGTGGTACCATCCTGGGCTTTAGGTGGGATTTGGTTGGAAGATTTGAGTGTTGCACCACTGTTGGAACGCCACAGTTGGGGCCATGCCAACCTTGTCGGCAAAAACAATTTGATATCTCAGGCTTCGATACTTCTCCGTAATCTTGAGGAACAGTTTCATTTTTTACATGATGAGGTTCACCCACAAAAGCATCTTGAGGTGTTTTTAATTTCATATCTGTCCCTTCAATGAAGCACAGCTCTCCTCTCTCAGTGTGAATGAAGTAGGACGTGAGATCATCCTGCAGGATGTACAGTCTTGTGTGAAGACCGGAGAAATTCAGATGAAGCAAATCTTCTTTTGCTAGGTTCTGCAAGGAGAAGCAAAATGAATATATATAAATATCCAAATTCCACACACAATGCATACATTCGTCTTGTGGTTCGTGTCCCTCCCCCATACCACCCTTTCCTCTATATCCTACTTCACATAGCCATTATGGTTGCTGCATTGCTGCACTATGGTTGCACTTTAGTGCACGCCGGGAAGATGACACCTAATGATATCTCATTGTTATATCTCTTTGTTATTTATACTTATACATACAGTCAGGCCCATCAATTCTGGAACAAAGATGTTTTAAAGTCAAGACAAAGGTGAAGCATTAACCATTCAGGAATTACAGCCATTTCCATGCATACACATTTACGTAGGGTCATAAATATCGAAGCTGATGAAAGGCCCGAATGTGGTTCTGAGCATTATATTTCCATTTGGTAGCTGTACACTCAAACTCTCAACATGAGGTACAAAGAGATGCAAGGAAAGGATTCCATCAACAGGCTGAAAAACCATCAGAAATACTGTAGAACACAAACATTGGAAATCAGAATTGGTCCAGACATCAGGTAGTCGTCCACTACAAAGGATTTCCTTCCCTGTATTAAAGGCAATCCTTATGTTTGTAATTATGTTAGTTCCTAAATGGTTAATGCCATACTTTTGTGGCATTAACCATTGTGTACTGATCCCACACTTTTTAAGTCTTTACTTGCTCGCATCTTGAATGCTTCTTTTTAAATTCAGTGTGGTGGTGTACAGAGGCTAAATGCCACAAAAACTTATCTTAGTTCCAACATTTATGGACCTGATTGCATTAACATTAGTAAAATGCATGCACCCATGATGGTAGGTTTGCTTTGATTTTGTCATGGTACTTCAATGATTTGTTTTGTTACCTTCCTATAATTCGCCTGCACCCTTATTGCCTTCTGCTTGTCTGTGCCGTGGGCCAGGTGTTCACTCTGTGTTTCTTGCCAGAGGAGACCTCTAAGTCTCTGCAGCAAAGCTTCCTGTTGGAGAGTTTTGAAGCAGTACAACAGAGACAGCAAGCAAACACTGATGGTGCAGAGCAGTAAGCGCCGGTGCCGTCTTACTTTCATCCTGAGAGAGAGAGAGAGAGAGAGAGAGAGAGAGAGATCATTAGACAGTACACTTCCCATCTAGGATACCTGTAAACGATTTGGAAATAAATAAAAGTAGACTGAAGCCAACACCACACACACACAGCTTTCCTGAGCAAAGTTCCTCAGAGTTCTCAGTGCTGTATTTCTTCCTGTTCTTGCTGGATAATGAATACCAAGCTATCACTCAGGCTGATAATCTAATAAAACATTAGCCCTCAGTATGACACTGTTTCACTCTGCACTCATCTCGCACCACTGCGTTCTGACATTTTCACAACCTGAATAAGTGAAGTGAAGGCTAACATGTTTGGACATATTTTCAGCGAGGCAGCTGAATAAGTGTTTCCAAACTGCTGCTCTTGCTCTATCAAAGTTTGATGGTAGACCACACGGTGAAGGAACAATCTCACTGGTTTCTTCCAGAGACACAAGCTCAGAGATGCTCTTTGGACAGAGGAGAGACAACCCTCCCACCCTTGCTCTTGTTTCCTCGTGTCCATTCTGAGTCACTTTTTAATGGTGTAGTCATTAAGTTGTGCAACCCAGTGTCTCTCCCAGAGAGGCTTTCTAAAAACAGCAGTAGCCCAGCATAGGAATGCCCCACCTCACAAATTTGAGATATTTGCCAGACATGTGAACGCCGGCTAAGTCCGGGACGTCCGGGTGGCTTTCAAAACGTGTTTGCTTCAGGGGGAAGCCAAGTAAGGATAGTTTACATGTTAGTTTTTTAGTTGGTGGTGTTTTGGTTTTTTGCAGTTTGTGCAAGATTTAGTGAAGTCATAACACCACGGGGTCCCAAGAACGTAGCAAGAAGAAAAGGGAGCCGCTTTCAGTTTGGTTTTTAAAGCAGCCGGTGCCGAGAGGAATCATAAATTAAGGTTAAGTGAGGTTTAATGTCCATTTATTTCATATTTTCATGTCTTTTATATATGTTTTGATAGCTTTTTTTATAAGCAAAAATATGATTATAGTGTTATATATTATTATAGTGGTAATATTGGTAAGAATTTTGGGTGGCTGGATCTGATTACATTATTTCCTTCGGGAAAATGCGTTTCACAATATGAAATTTCTCCTTAAGAACTCGCCTCTGGAATGGATTAAATTTGTTTGCTGAGGGGTTACGTACCCCCTGTGGGAGGGGTTTTGGTTTCTACCCACAGAGAAACTGGTCACAAGAGTACAGATGTTTATAGCTGCTGTAATGTAAATGCGAACTCATTTTGTTGTGGGTTTGTTTTTTGCACACATTTAATCAAACTATAAATATGACATCCAGCTAGAACAAATGTATTGTGATAGTAAATGATAACGTATTTATAATTAACAGCAGAATCTGGTACTCTAAAGGACAAATGTTCCTGTTTTTTCAGAGTCTTTAGAGTGTATTTAGGTTACAATGCCGCTTTTCTTCTTCAGGTCCTACCGACTACTAATTCTCAAATGTCCCAGTACGTACAAGAGCTTTCCTCTCTCTCTCTCTCTCACTCACACACAAACACACCTGATGGTAAAAGGCAAGGGTGTTTTTTCAAACATAAAACAACAGATTCTCTTTGACAAAGGAAAAGTAAATTGATCCTCCAGTTTTTTTTTTTCTTCCTGCACTATTTCTATCTTTTATTTGTAACAGCGCTAACACTTTAGGTTCTAAGGAACGTTTATCTAGTCTAGTCAGGTTCCAGAAATAGATGGCATTGTGCAAATCAGATTTCTTCACTACTCCTTTTTTCATTGTCATGCCAAATTTTATAGCGACTAAATGATTTGTCATCAACGCTTTGCATTGCCTAATAGGCCGTGGATGTCGGGCTATTTCAACAAATGGCATGAAAATATCTTGTGATTCATGTGTAAATATCTACTGGCTCACTTATATTTCTCATCGCTACACTATAACCTGTCCCTTTATATGTTCATTCATGTCTTGTCTACTCAAGATCGTGTCATACCATGCCAAGGTACACCAAACACAAAGAACGAGAAAAAGCAAACAAGGGAGTCAACCTTCATAACATGCCTAATGTTAGTGATATTTCAGAGGAAATGTTAAAAACACCTAGAGGAGTCCAGAGGATGAGATAAGTGTGTGCTGTGTGCGTACGGAAATACCGGAGGAAACAGATGCTGCTTATAATATCGTGTTCTAAACAGCATGTGACTTTTATATTAGATGCGAGCCATGTCTGAGTACACCGGACCCTGCACAGGAATACAGTTACATCAAGCATGGTGCACTGATCAGAGCCCGGGTACATTACGGAGTGCTCGCTTCACTCAAACAAACCAGTCTTTAAGGTCAGGTGTACATCTGTGTGTGTGTGTGTGTGTGTGTGTGTGTGTGTGTGTGTGTGTGTGTGTGTGTGTGTGTGTGTGTGTGTGTGTACGTTTGTGCGTGTACTTGTAGAGAGAGAGAGAGAATTTACGAGTCAAGGTCATTGAGTTAAATTCAATCCTTAGAGAAATGCCGAACTCAAGACGAATGCCAAGGCTTATCACACACATATAAACACACGCTCACGTGTATGTGTGTATGTGCGTGTGTGTGTGTGTGTGTGTGTGTGTGTGTGTGTGTGTGAGACTGTAGTTCATCACAGTCTCTCCGCAATGTGCTCTTGTCATCAGGGCAGATCAGCTTACGCTGCAGTGCTGTGGTCCTGTCATACTGTACAATATCTCACACACACACACACACACACACACACACACACACACACACACACACACACACACTGGCCTCAGATCTCTGACTCACTTTTAAAACAGAACCAATAAATATATTTATAGTTTTAGCAATTATAGTCATAAGAACGTTGTTGCTAGGCAACTGGGAAGCTAAGTGTTAGCTAGCTAACAACTGGAGCTAATCGCTTAGCTAGGTATTTACTCTGATTATACACACACACACACACACAGTGAGAGCAGAGCGGAAAAAAACAGGTATAAAAAAATACATCAGGGATATTAATGTGTGTGTCACATGTTGCTGGTTATTAAAATCAAACAAACAAACAAACAAACAAACCAACAAAATCCCTCAAAATGAACCACCAAAAATGAACCTAGCATCCGATGCTACAGTAACTAACCCTCCACAGGTTAGCACAAGCCTCGAATTCTGCGCTGTGGGAAAATGTGACCTTTTCAATCTTATTTTAGAAAATTGTAAAATATTTTTTATTCTTTTATTTTCAAGTTCTTTTATCTATAATATTTATAATATTTAGTTTGTTTGTTTGTTGGTGCTTTTTTGTGTACTTAATGTTGGAGATTTTATTCGACGTTCTTTAAAAATGTAAATAAATAAATTAATTAATCTTTAAAAACATTTAATGTTTTATTAATTTTATTTAATAATGTAAAAAATACAGAAAAAATATGTATCAATCAATTTATTTGTTTGTTTGTTTGTTTGTTTGTTTGCTTATTTTTGTTTCACCGAAATGAGTAAAAGTATTCACTGGAAATACATTAATAAATGAATTAATTCATAAATCGCATGACGCCATAACAACGTCCGGAGATGTGGTTGTCATAGAAACGGGAATGTTGAGTGTTCGTATTAAAGCTCTGATAAAACCTCAACTCATTGAAACGCAAGGTCGTTTTACTCACACTCTTCTATTTTTTGTCTCAAGTGTGTTACGCCCCCACACACACACTCACAAACCCCACCCCCACCCTTCTGAGTGTGTAAGGTGTTTTTGGACCCGGCTGCGCTCCAGAAACCTGAGCTCCGCCTTGCTGGAGATCCACACAGCGGTCTCGGGGTCACCCGAAAGTGACTACACGCTGCCCTCGCCCATGGGTTCGAGTTGACGTGTCACATCCTGTCTCGCGTTACGCAGCGATGGGATTCAATTGGGATGAGTGACTAGTATAGAGATGATCCAAATCTGACTCCCGGTTTCAGGACGGAGTCAGAACCAGAGAAACACAGTGGATCGGATATCAGAAGAAACGGATCAGATATCAGATCCTGTAACAAACGGCAGATACCGGAGCTCTACTTGGATTTGGTAAAGATGTAAAGAATCGTAATTTGTGAAACAGGAAATATAATAAAAGACATGAACTAATACAACATGTTCTTCTTTTATCAAATACATTATACAAAGCTTTCAAATTAATTATACTCACTATAAACTAAATATTACAAATAGACTCCAATGATATTTTGCAAACAAAGTCGCTCGGTTTTAAACGAAGCAGACTCTGTGATATTAAAGTGAACCAACAGAAAGCAGACTCAGTTCTTCTTGTGTTCACACTGTGAATCTCAGGTACAGCGTGTGCAGTTTTGTAAGGAAATGACTGAACATCCTGCAGAACCAGTCCCGGTCCTCCTGAGGACTTTTGTCACATCGGCTTCTTTTCTCATGCAGCAAAACCCAGAAACTTTCGTTTTTGCTTTTTTGTCTGAAAAGCGCTGTTTTACATAATGAGCTGCTGTCTTTTCTGGCCTACAGATATTTTCCTGTAAGATTAAAAATGTTTGTTGTAATAAGATGTTTGGAAATCAGAACTTTTCTTTTGTACTGACTTAATAAGAGAGTCATACTGTAAAATGTCTATAAAAAAGTTTGAACAAAACAAAAAACACAGCATGCCAGCAAGACTTTCGCACAGTACAGTACTGTGTGTGTGTGTGTGTGTGTGTGCGTGTGTGTGTGTGTGTGGATAGACAGATACACAGACAGATAATCAGACAGACAGGGGTGTTTTCTGGGGTTTAAAGCTGGTCCCACGTCCTGCTCCTAAAGTCCCGAGTCCTGCTTCTAAAGTTCTGAGACCTGTTCCTACCGTCCAGCGTCCTACTCCTAAAGTCCCGGAATTCTGCTCCTAAAGTCTCACGTCCTACTCCTAAAGTCCCGAGTCCTGCTCCTAAAGTCAAGAGTCCTGCTCCTAAAGTCCCGAGTCCTGCTCCTAAAGTCAAGAGTCCTGCTCCTAAAGTCAAGAGTCCTGCTCCTAAAGTCCAGAGTCCTGCTCCTAAAGTCCAGAGTCCTGCTCCTAAAGTCCCGAATTCTGCTCCTAAAGTCCCAAGTCCTGCTCCTAAAGTCCCGAGTCCTGCTCCTAACGTCCCGAGTTCTGCTCCTAACATCCCGAGTCCTGCTCCTAAAGTCAAGAGTCCTGCTCCTAAAGTCATGAATTCTGCTCCTAAAGTCAAGAGTCCTGCTCCTAAAGTCCAGAGTCCTGCTCCTAAAGTCCCGAGTCCTGCTCCTAAAGTCCCGAGTCCTGCTCCTAAAGTCAAGAGTCCTGCTCCTAAAGTCCCGAATTCTGCTCCTAAATTCCAGAGACCATGATACAACAACCATTACTTGTATGTGTAGAGAGGAAGAGGAGCAGGAGGAGGAATCATAAATAGAATTTAGAAAAGCTAAAGCTCACTCCCCATCGCAAATCTGAGATACAGTACATCAACACCCGATGATCTTCGAACTGTATTTGGAACACAGCCAGTGTGGTGTGTAGTGGAGTTCAGGTCACTCTGGTGCTCGTTTGTGTCCTTTAACACGAGCACTACTACATTAAACGGGCCAGAAATATAACACATTAATCAGGTGCTGGCACCATCCGGACTGCCATCAGAACCGTAATGGGGCTTTATATAAGTGCCTCACACACACACACACACACACACACACACACACACACACACACACACACACACACACACACACCATCTGCAGCAGGGTCAGAACAGGACACCTGACATGGAAAACTCCAATAAATGTCAGGTAAAGTCAAATAATTGGCCTTCAAACTTAAGTCCTGATTGTTCAGACTACAACCATGTGTGACATCACTTCCTCATGTGTGACATCACTTTCTCATGTGTGACATCACTTCTGATTACTAGATCCAAAATTCTATAACCAGAAATAGATGGATAGTAAATATCTCTCAGCGCATGGTGTGTGTGTGTGTGTGTGTGTGTGTGTGTGTGTGTGTGTGTGTGTGTGTGTGAGTGAGACAGACCCAAAATGTTTGCTGTCCCATTATGTACACCCCTTACCCTGCCCCTCCTTCCTGTTACCGTGGAAACTGTTAGCAAAGATAGGAAAAGCAATTTTATTCGAGTAAGGAACACTGAGCGCAGACACACACACACTTTCTTTACACTCCATCAATTTCTCTCCTCCCATTAATAAAGTTGTCCCTCATTTTTTGTCTTTCTCTCTTTCTTGCTTTCTCACACTGTCTCGCTCTCTTACTCCACTCCGTCCAAGATACACCATCTGCCCCTCACACACACACACACACCCTGCGCTGACCTCCTACTGCTCCATCTATTTCTGTATCTCTCTCTCTCCTTTATCGTTTTTCACGTTCTATTCTTTCATGTCTTACTGATTTTTCTCATCCGCCTTTCCTCCACCCGTCTCTCTCTCTCACTCCCACCTTTATTACCTTACTTCCTTTTTTATTCTTTTGATCTTCTACATCTTTTTCATTTTCTCGTCTTTGCACGTTTCCTGTTTTTTTAAACTAATTTTCTATTTACGTTTTCTCTCCTTTCCTTTTTATTTTCTTTCTGTTTACCTCCAAGTTTCTCCATTTCCCTTCTTCATCCTCTTTCATCCTCTTTCCCCCTTGTTTTACTTCTTCATTTTCTCACTTTCTACTCCTTTGTTTTTTCATAATTTTTTTTTATCTCTGCATTTTTCTTCTCTCTTTTGCTTTACTTTTTACTTTTTACTTTTTTTCTCTCATTCTCTTGCTTTATTTTCCGCACTCTCTCTTTCTCTTTTTCACCTTTATTCACTTCACTTTTCCCTTTTGTCCAATTTTTCTTTTCTTTTTTCCATTCTTTTAAAATACTTTTTCTTCGTTCTTTGACTTTTTTTCCCTGTTTCTTATGTTTCTCCTTCTTTCTTTTTAATTTTCTTACTCCACCGTTTCTCTTTGTTTTTCCTTTGGATTGTTCTCTTTTTTTGTATGTCTTTGTTTAACCCCTGTGTTTGTTCTTTCCTTTTTCTCTTTATGTGAAGTACTTTTTCTTTTACTTCTTCATTTTCATTTTCACTTAGTTTTACGTTGTTCTCTCCCTCTCTTTTAGTCTTTATTTACTCCTCTTTTCTTTCTTCTCTTCTCCAATTTTGCTTCTTTCTCCTCATCGTCTTTTCTCCCCGTGTCTTTACTGAATCATTCTCAGCCTTCTTTTATTTTCTATATTATTTCTTCTTCTCCTTTGTTTTTCCTTTTTTCTTTCGCTCTGTCCATCGTTCCTGTGTTCTCTCACACACACACACACACACACACACACACACACACACACACACACAGTGTCCTCGACGCTGCTGCTGCATGGGGTCGGGTGGTTATTAATTCGAGACGGCGAAGTCAGGATGGCGGTGTGTAACGCGCGGCTCCTCACGCCGTTTCAGGGTCCAATCAGATCGTCCGATTCCTGGAGGACGGCTGTGATTGGTCAGCGCTCAGAGCAGTACAGGAATAAGCCTGATCCATACACTTAGAGGAATATAATAATGATGATGTCACTGATCATGATATCAGACCTGTGTGTGTGTGTGTGTGTGTGTGTGTGTGTGTGTGTGTGTGTCATGTTGCTTAGTGAGAGTTCAAGGTCAGAGAGAAGGTCAGGTCAGATGATGCTACTCGATACAGAGGATATAAACTTTTTAGCTCTAGACAGACACACACACACACACACACTTTTATCATGCAGTTTGAAGAGGCTGATAAACAGAGGTCTTAAAAGGCTTCTAAACCTCTCTCTGTCTGTCTGTCTCTCTCTCTTAGCAGGAGTGGTAAATGGCAAAGCGGCGCGTGTGTGTGTGTGTGTGTGTGTGTGTGTGTGCGTTGGTTTTTATGGTTTACCGGGACTTTTGACCTGATTACGTACCGACATTATCGGGACATTTGGGATTATGAGGACAGGACCGGTGTCCTCATAATTCCTGATATGTAGCTGCATTTATCTATATCAGATGAACTCCCAGTCAAATTTTCTCTTGAAGTCCTTTTACACCACAAAACCTTGAGAATGACTTAACACTGTGTTAACCTGGAATTTAGTATAGCGCCCCCTGTAGCCAGGTGTTGGAATTGCATACGCTTAACGCTAGCGTTAAATTTTGAGGCTCCTGATTGGCTACCACTGGATAGCCAAATTAGCGCTCGGATTGGCTGAGATTTATGTCATTCAGGCGACGTAAGCCTTCTTATGGGCGGAGTTTCTCTTTTTGCCATGCGTCATCACAGTGAACATCCCATAATACTTAGCACGCAGATCTTTAAAATCAGGTATGAGCATAAGTTTTCTAAATAAAATTGGATTGATTTATGACATATATTGAAATATTGATGTTTTAAAAGTTAAGTTTTTTATTAATATTCTGAGAAGTATTTTATTGAAATTCTGACTAATTGGGATTAAAATTCAATTAGTTATCAATCCTACTAATTATCGTATGTTTTAAGCATATATATA
>JAQQZT010000021.1:1494116-1505744 GCA_030068275.1 Clarias platycephalus
ACACACACACACACACACACACACACACACACACACACACACACACACACACACACACACACACACACACAGAGCTAATAAAACAGCACGACCCCGAGGCCGTGTTTTGTAATTATCCTGCCGGACAGCGTGTTTAATCACAGCGTGAGAAATGAAGGCGACGAGTCATTCTCAGCGCAGGCTAATGGAAGTGGTGTGTGTGTGTGTGTGTGTGTGTGGTGATAACCAGGAGGCAACAGAAAAACTTAGGTGCACTTTGTAGATCTCTGGAAGCACGCCCAACCGCGCATACAGTACATCCTTGTTTGTGTAAGATTAAAGTAGAGCTCAGGAATCCTAAACGGAGAACAAGGTGTACAGGATGTGACCAGACGCATCTCATGTCTCCTGTGGGTTGTAGCGTTATCTGGAGTGACCAGTGCTAGTGACAGTTCAACGCTTCTAAAAGAATAATATTTCACAATTTTTAACAAAAATGTTTTGCTAAGGACAGCTTGTTTGTATAATGAGCCAATCAGAGCCAATCAGAAAAAAAATCCAAAAAAGTCCAAAAATTGGCGCTTATATCATTTTGTACAAAAACCTGTTTTTTATCACATCCTCAGCTCTCTCACACACACTCTATACACACCTTACAAATAGATTATTGTTAATGCTTCTGTGTGTGTGTGTGTGTGTGTGTGAATCAGGTGACAGTTGCCATGGAGAGGATAACTTTTGTTTCTGTGAATGGGGTGGGGGGGGGGGTATTCACACAACTGCAGGTCTCCATCATTACTGCTTGATTTCCACATAGAAAACCCATCATGGGATATTAAAGAGGAACATCAGTTGTGTGTGTGTGTCTGTGTGTGTGAGAGAGAGAGAACACCATGCATAATACGGATGTATTATACATATATGATATGCATTATATTACATTTACGTTAATGGAAGAATGATATGATGGCCTGACATTTTCTTTTTGAACTGAACCCTTTTAACCCTGTTCAAATACTGTGTGTTAGTGTGTGTGTGTGTGTGTGTGTGTGTGTGTGTGTGTGTGTGTTTGGAGATATTTCACACATTCTTGGTTTGGAGAAGAAATCTTCTCAGACGTTTATTATTCACTCACAGCTCAGTGACAGTTTTTTCCTGATTATTCATTTCTAAACTCATTTTCTGGGTAAATAAGAATTAACAGATTCACTCTTACTGGCACGGAAAAGATGTGCAGTGTGTGTGTGTGTGTGTGTGTGTGTGTGTGTACGTGTGTGTGTTAATAATGCAGAAAAGGCCTGAGGCCCGACAGGTACGTGGCCTTTAGCGGCTTCATTTCAGCAAAGCGACGAAAAGGCCAAGAAGGACAGGAAGTAACCTTAAAGTCTGAGTGATGAAAGAGAGGAGAAGCTCATTTATCCTCATTTATTATGATTTGGAGCTTCAGAAATTCTGTGTCTGCTTGGCACTGTCTTAAAATACTCTTAAATGTAGAAGACCATTGAGAGGCAGATGCACAGGCCACGCCTCCTTGACTGAGACTGACAGATACACAGGCCACGCCTCCTTGACTGAGACTGACAGATACACAGGCCACGCCTCCTTGACTGAGACTGACAGATACAGAGACCACGCCTCTTTGACTGAGACTGACAGATGCACAGGCCACACCTCCTTGACTGAGACTGACAGATACACAGGCCACGCCTCCTTGACTGAGACTGACAGATACACAGACCACGCCTCCTTGACTGAGACCAACGGATGTAGAGGCCACTACTCCTTCACTGAGATCGACAGATACAACGGCCACGCCTCCTTAACTGAGACTGATAGATGCAAAGGCCACGCCTCCTTGACCGAGAGTGACAGATACAGAGACCACGCCTCCTTGACTGAGACTGACAGATAAACAGACCACGCCTCCTTGACTGAGACTGATGGATAAACAGACCACGTCTCCTTCACTCGGATCTGAGAGATACACAGGCCACACCTACTTGACTGAGACTGACAGATACAGAGGCCACGCCTCCTTGACTGAGACTGACAGATGCACAGGCCACACCTCCTTGACTGAGACTGACAGATGCACAGACCACGCCTCCTTGACTGAGACTGACAGATACAGAGGCCACACCTCCTTGACTGAGACTGACAGATACAGAGGCCACACCTCCTTGACTGAGACTGACAGATACAGAGGCCACGCCTCCTTGACTGAGACTGACAGATACAGAGGCCACGCCTCCTTGACTGAGACTGACAGATACACAGACGACACCTCCTTGACTGAGACTGACAGATGCACAGGCCACGCCTCCTTCCCTCAGACTGTGTGACTTGTGTGTGTAAGGTCTCAGGTCTCCCCACACACGGCGGTGTTGGCGTCTCACTGGTGTGATGGAGTGCGAGTGTGAGGTGATGTATGATGCTGATGTGTGAGCTCGCACCCTGCGGTTAGCTATAAAAAAATAAACTAACAAGAATGCATACCGCTCATGGCATCATTCAATCATTGTAAACAAACTGTCTGATTCACGTCTCGCTGTGATTCATGACGCGTGTGTAGCGAAGCGGCGCGGAGATAAACGCCTCGGACTCGGGTTTTAATCTCAGCCACAACTCCTGCCTTATGACATGATGCACGAGGGAAGTTTGCTGAATAGAGCAGAATGTGACTCCGGCATGCTGAATAAACACACTCGCGTGTGAGGTTAGAGTTAGGGTTACAGCTCTGCACTCTGATTGGTCAGAAGGTGTTGATTAGTTCTCTGTAGCGGCACCGCTGTCAGGGTTAGATTAATGCCCCGGTCCTGATGAAGGTTTAAACTACAGTGTGTGCTGTAGAGAAGTCGTATGCATGACTAGCACCTCTGTAAGCGACGCGTTCACATCTGTAGCCATCACATCTGTATCGGTAGAGGCGTCAAGGCGCTGACGGCGCCGGAAGAAAGAAAGCGTGCACCTGCCTTCAGAGAACTCTCAACGATTTCTCTCCTTTTTTAACCTCCGTACTCTACAAATCGACCTGCGTTCAAATAAGGACGAACCCACCTGTTAGACGTTTATTTTTAGGTCTCTCTTTCCATCTCTCTGTCTAGAAGTTAGAAGTGCAAAGTCATCAGAGACAGCTTGCTGTTACTTCCTGTCAGGTGAGTGTGTGAGTGTGTGTGTAGAGGAGTTGTGGAGTCCCTGTTAGCATCGCAAAGGACAGCCATCTGCTCTCACAACTGTTCTGAGCATCACGTGGGAAACAGGAAGAAGAAGAAGAAGAAGAAGAAGAAGAAGAAGTGTGTGTGGCCTAATGCCTCTCTACGGAGCTCTCTCATTCACCTCACGTCCATCATGTCCCTCTGAACGCATGGCCGGTTGGGGGTGTGGGGTTTTCTGGCAGGAGCAGCGATGGCTTGTACATTTCGACTGTGGGCTCGAGCTGGAACGAAACAGAGGATTAAACAGAGATGGGGAAAAGTTTTCATGTTTGTGGGGCTCAGGGGACCGAGAGAGAGAGAGAGAGAGAGAGAGAGAGAGAGGGAGAGAGCACTCAGCACATTCGAGTCAAGTTCTGACTCACTGAGTGGAGTTAATCCAAACTCAATCCTCCATGTTTCATCTCCTCCAGTTGAAGCCCGAGCAGAGGGATTAACTCTCACGGCCGGCGTTTGTAGTGAAACTCCGAAGTGAATCAGTTCCGACTCGTTTTATTTAATAGATCAGTAACTTCATCCATATCACCAACGCCTTTAAAAAACAACTGCCCTCTAAACAAAGCGCCTGATTTATACCTGATCTATAGGGTTTAGAAATAGAGCTCTGGTTATTGGCTCCGCCCCTTTTGCAACATCCAACAGGTTGTGGCTGCTGAGTCAAAACCCGAACAACATTCGAGCATCATGAAGTGTACAAACACACCCGAGCAGAATAAAACCGTAGCAGATCCTTCTCATACGCACTCGGGACTGAATACTGCTGGAACGTTGCGACCAGCCTGATAAATGCTGCTGGGATCTCATCGCTTCTGCACCCCAGGTCCAGCAGAGAATTCTGGGTAATGCTAGGTGAACAGACCACACCAGAGAGAGATAAAGAGAGAGAGAGAGAGAGAGATCAGTGTTTGAGATAAACTCTGTCTCACAGTGTGGCAAGGTGAAAGTGGGACAGAGCTTTTTCTTGAACAGAGACGAATCCTCTCACTCTAATGATACGGCTTTAAAAGAGTGTGACCTCACACACCGGGAAAAAAAGGCTGACTTTTTACAAGTCAAGTCAAGTCTCTCTCTCTCTCTCTCTCTCTCTCTCTCTGTCTCTCTCTCTCTCTGTCTGTCTCTCGCTGCTGAAATAAATCACACCAGCAGCAATTCGGACCTGCTTTCAGAAAACAGATTATAAAATGGCCAGTGTTGGAGATGTGTTAGTAACGAACACTGTGATATCGAGAGGACTCACAACACCACGGCTCACGTGAAATTGACTTATACCTGTTTGTCACTGGAGCATTTGGCTTTTATCTAGTTTTATATTGCTTATGATATTTTTTATATTTAAAGGTTATTTTTTTATCTTTAAATATTTCTAGGCTTAGTTAATAATAATAATAATAGTTATTGTTGTTGTTATTATTATTATTATTATTATTATTATTATTATTATTATTAATATTATTGTTAGTTTTATTATTATTATTATTATTATTATTATATTTAAAAATATATTACTTTTACCATGAAGTGACATCTCAACCATTTGGATGAGACATTTACTTGCAGTCTGTTAATACTACTACTACTACTAATAATAATAGTTATTGTTATTGTTGTTGTTGTTGTTATTATTATTATTATTAATAATATTATTGTTAGATTTTTTATTATTATTATTAATATTAATATTATTATTATTATTATTATTAGTAGTAGTAGTAGTAGTAGTAGTAGTAGCATTAACAGACTGCAAGTAAATGTCTCATCCAAATGGTTGAGATGTCGCTTCATGGTAAAAGTAATATATTTTTAAATACAAGTTTGACATATTTTGACAAAGTTTGAGTTTGACATATTTTTTTCAATAAGATCATGTGACTTAAATCTGCTCTACCAAAGAGTGGAGCAGAATTTTAAACAGTTAGGCACTTTCTGCATAACCTCTTCATCTACAATATATATTTGTATAAAAAAAAAAAAAAAAAAAAAAAAATATATATATATATATATAAAATTCTATCATATTAACATCATATGTTTTTATATTTTCATGTTTATAAATAGATGACATCAGATGACCTACTGCTTTGATGTTTAGCAATGCAAAATACTGTAATTGTACTTCACTGTTATCCCTCAGTTTTATTTTAGATTATATTTATACTCTGAGTGTTATTAAAACTGAATATGCATACTTTTTCAATTTGGAAGAAAACAAATCTTTATATACTTCTTAGTCAAACCGTCAATTAGTGTGCCTCATGCTGATCCCTTGTGCTTCTGTAATTTACTTTATTATTAAATTTTTTACATTTCGGTTAACCTCATTCGATTGTCAGAAATGAGGGATGAGGCGGGGCATCAGTGCAGACATTTCCTTTACTAAACCAACGTCAATTTGAGTGAATGAGTGAGAGAGAGAGAGAGAGAGATCCTGACCAAACCATCTGAATGTCTCAGCAGAAATCAAGACCAGGCAACATTTTTAAAAATCTTCTCTTGTCCATGCAAATTGTAGCGTCAGTTTCCTGTTCTTAGATGACAGGAGCGGCACTCGGTGTGGTCTTCATCTGCTTCAAGGTTCTACAGGGTGCGTTTCAGAGATGATCTTCAGCATACTTTGGATGTAACCAGATGGTATTTGAGTTCCTCTTGCCTTTCTATCAGCTTGACCCAATCTGGTTTCTTCACTGACCTCAGGCATCAGCAAGGGATTTTCACCTTTTCACCTAGAGAACTGCTCTCACTGGGTATTTACTCTTTTTCACACCATTCTCTGTAACTCTCGAGATTGTGTGTGGAAATCGCAGTAGATCAGCAGTTTGGGAAATACTTAGACCAGCCCATCTAGCACCAAGAGACATGCTCAAAGTCACTTTAAATCACCTTTCTTCTCTGTTCTGAAGCTCAGTTTCAGAAGATCATCTTGACCATGTCTACATGCCTCAATGCATTGATCTGCCGCTATGTGATTCCCTGGTTAAATATGAGTATTAAAGCACAGTTGAACATGTGTCACCGATGAAGTATTAGGACACCAGGAACAGAAAACTACTGCAGTTAACAAAGGAATTACGCAGGCGAAGGCTAATAACTGAGCAGAGCTCAGAGCTTAAGAAAGACACTAATCATGGATAAACTGATGCATCGGAGAACAAATGTCAGCATAAAAGTTACAAAACAAACAAGATATATCCTAGTGGTGAATAGCTGGTACATTTAAAACACATTTAAATGTGACAGCTAATTTACGTTCACTTGAGTCATTTTTTCGGGCCCTTTTCCAGCACCCTATGCATTTACTTATGATGTCTCAGAACCTTTTAGCTACTGCTGATTAATGCCGTGATACTGTGATATTTTTTAGAGTAGGTTACTGTGAAAAGTCATACAGCTCAAAAACTCTCTCTCCCTCTCTCGCTCTCTCCTTTTATTCATCTCACTTCATTCAGTGTTGGCCACCACAGTCTCCATTCACACCATCGTTGAATCACCACTTGAATGAGTGCGTATGTGTGTGTGTGTGTGTGTGTGAGCAAGTGAACAGGTGCTTGTAGGATGATGAGAGCTTTTATGTGAGCTTCAAGAGATAAGCTTGGAGCGAACAAGAGATAAGCTTTCCATTCGAATGTCTTACAATTTTATAAGAAGTCGAAGAAAGAAAATGCGATCGAATGAATCCGTGTTTCCATCAAAGACGATTGTATGAGAATCCTAAAAATGACTTAAGGGTGACTCAGGGAAACACAATACGATGCCTAAAGTGCAGCATTAAAGTATTGTTCACCTGTGTGTGGACAGAAACAGCAAATAAAGATAAAGGTATTCATAAATTGACTTCTTTCAATTCTGCTCCTCTCTGTTACCATGACAACACTTTAACAACAAAGTCCTGTAATCTCTTCTCCTTCTGTGCAGTGCTGCATGATGGGATAGGATAGCGCAAAAAAATAAAATAAAAAAATGAGTGCATGGTTGATTGGTTAGAAAAAGGGGTAGGACTATGGTCTTGAAGGTCCCAAGTTCAATCACCACCACCACCACCACACTGTTGGGCTCATGAACGAGGCCCTTAATCTTCAACCGCTCAGATGTATAATGAGATAAAAATGTAAGTCGCTCTGCATAAGGATGTCTGCCAAATGCTGAAATATAAATGTAAGATGTTGATTAATTCTCTATAACAGCAGCTCAGACTAATACAGTAGCATAGTATTATATTGTATATGCGCCTGATCTGATATGTAGCTCATTCGAAAAGCAGTTCTTTATATGATGGAGTTTTCCAAAAGGAAGGAGACATTTGTTAAATGCTTATGGAAGGAGTCTCTAGTGCCACTGCTTTTTTAGCAAATTTGTTCATTTACACTATGGCATTTGGCAGACGCCCTTATCCACAGAGACTTATATTTTTATCGCATTATACGTCTGAACAGTTGAGGGTCAAGGGCCTTGCTCAAGGGCCCAACAGTGGCAACTTGGTGGTGTTGGGGTTTGAATCTGGAACCTTCTGTTCAGTAATCCAATGCCTTAACTTCTAAGCTACCCCTGCCTCATGCTTTGCAGTTTCTTCTGGCAGAAGACATGAAGTAGACATGAGCCACGAGACAATAAAGAGAGTGTGGTGAGAGATTGAGTGTTTATAGCTGCTATAACATAAGTGAGAAGAAGAATTTGCTTGTTTAGCTGACCTTCCACAATCATAAATGTAACTATAAAAGGTTACAATGTATAGAATGTCCTGTTGATCTTTAATAAATTCAATAATTGTTGACAGTTTGTGTGGTGTAAGAGGAATAAAAGACTTGGGGCCATGATGGACAAATATCAACGTTTTTATCACCCCACCACATCCATGAGTATTTACATTCTGAAGTTAATAACAGTTTGCGGGTCAGTCTTGGTCTCTCCTTCTCTCTCTCTCTCTCTCTCTCTCTCTTTCTCTTTCACTCATTCTCTCTCCTGTAAAAAGCGAGGTAATTAATTGCGCTGTGGATCAGTGTGGGCTGCGTCTGCTCCTCCAGACTCCTGTGCGTTTTCTCAAAAGCCTTCTTGTAGTCTTTTTATGCCGTGCCTCTTTGTGGTCTAATGAAGCGTAAAAAAGAAGAAAAAAAAAAACCCCACCTCGTCTGCTTTCTGTTTGCCTCGTCTCTGCAGGGCTGAATGTGAATGTGCCTTTATTTCCTCTAAATGAGTGTGTCGTGTGGCGTACAGTGTGCGCGGGTGCCGTGCACAGCACCATCAGTTCAGTGATTTGGAAATGAAATACTATCACTGCTTGCCGTGACTCTGTGGTCAGAGCCGTGTCAGGGTTATCGCTGTGGAGAGACTTTTACAAAATATTAGTAATGCAGCACCCATGAGAACTGAGGCTGGCTCTTCATACCGCTCACCTCTCTGTGTGAAGTCGGTTAAAACAGACGCTTACAGTCAATTTGTGGATTTAAAACCCACTACATTAGGTTTTTAAAGATTTCCAAGCTGAGTTTGTGCTTTTTAACGATCATATTTAGCAGATAGTACGCACATCACACACAAGCCAGAATTGAATTTAGCTTAAAATGCTAAAACGACGTTATTCATTTAAGTTCTTGATTCGCTTTTTAGATGCTGCCATCTTTCATTTGGAAACATCAGTGCTCTTGGGAACTCAATGGAGAAATGAAACTTTCCAAGTTTTTACTTCATCATGATGAACTTGCAAGTCAAAGCAGGACGGTTGATTGTATAGAATAACAGAACACAGTTCTGAGAATAAAATCTACCTTTATTTCTCTATATCATCTCCACTAATGCACTTATTCCAGCGTACCATCAAGGTTGAAAGTTTTCTCAGTGGGACTGCCTGCTTCGTGTCTGAAATGCTGGCCTCCCAGGAACTCCTTTACTGGCACAAACACGTGAAATTGACAATTTATCTTTTCATTTTCAAGGATCAGACATTCCACTTGCTGAACGTTCATGGGAGCGACTCCAGTGGGGTCGTCATTCACGGACGCATGGTCTTCCTTCAAAAGTTTCCGCCAGGATGTTTTCCTGGAGCTAAGAGTCTCATCTCCATACTGGGCTTGAATGCGGTAAATGTCAATCGCTTTTACACCTTCATCCACCAGAAATGTAATCACAAGTTTCATTTAAATGCTCCTTGTACATACACAGGACAATTATGTCCCAGTTCACCCACTGAAATTGTAGTTGTAGCCCCAATCTCTAATCCCTAACAATTAAAGATCCAATATCTTACAATGTTGGAGTGTTTTCCAATCTGAGTAAAACCCTGAAGGAATCATAAAGAACTGATGAGATCTTTCACAGACTGATTTACACCACAAACACACACACACTGCAGAATTCGGAGGACACAGTAACACAAATAACCTTGCTAATCATACACTCTTTCAGTTACACAACAGAGTCTCATTGATCAGAGATAAGACAATAAAACTGGGCAACTTTTATGTTAGAACTCTACCTAGACATGAACTCTAGCCTTTGAAACATAGTTTATGTGTGTGTCTGTGTCTGTGTGTGTGTGGTCCCCGAAAGGCAACTCAGCATCATGATTGATTTCTCCTTCAAATTGTGATGATGAAGCTCCTCTTAGACCCGATCAGACGATGGCCGAGCTCTCCCGCTGATCAGCGATCATGCTGTGTACCTTCCGCCTCATGAATAATGCAGGAGTGTATTTAGGACCCAGACTTCTTCCCAAGAAGAAGAAGAAAAAAAACTCATTACATTCTTTGGTTTTATCTCACACACACTCGCAACCAAACAAAATTAATCAGGCCACCCGGTGACATTTTTAAGCTTTAGCATTCACTCAATCACTCGCTTTCCTGTTCGGTCTGATCTTTAATTTAGTTTTGGAGCAAACAAAACAATTGAACACACTCATTGAGGTAAAAAAACAAAAAAACAAAAAGAAAACATGCTGCTGGGTCATCGTGTGATAGTCATGATTGTTCATAAGAAACCAGTCATGGCAGAGTGTAAAAGTGTGTCTGTATGGCTAAAACGCATCGACATTTAGGTTGACTTTGATCCTAAGTAGTAAAGTAGTGCTAAGTAAGTAACAGTACATTTAAATTATTTCTTAGGATTTAATCAACACATCTGAGGTAAATATTAATATTTAGGAAAAACTTTTTAAATAAAAGTTGTATAAAATTCTACATGATATTTGAACCATAACTGACTTGAAAAATATTTTCATAGTAATTTATGAACATAAATTTATGAACGTAAATGTTTATATATACTAGCTAGTTATTATTATTTTTTTAGTTAGTTTTTTTTCCCCCCAGATGTCTGCGTTAGTTAATATTCCTGACAGTGTTGTATTACTTACCTTGTCTTTACATGAACTGCATAAATAACTAATGACTAAATGCTTATGTGATTTTTCCAACAAAATTGAGGTAAATGTTGATATTCTTGACAGTTGTAAAGCATTTAGCAGGAGCATTTAACTCTCTTCTATTTATATAAAATGCTTTCCAGTGTTTAGGGGAAATCGGTCATTGGAGTGTATTGAGGACAGCTGAGGCAGTAGGAGACAGCAAGGCTGACGTCCACTTCTCCACCAATTGTCCCAGGCTGAAGGCTTCCTAGGTTCTGTAAAAGAGAGAACAGAGAAGAAGAACCATGAATCTTACATCCAGCACATCCTACTCACCCATCTGGTGTTGACTTGTCCCTTTTTGACACCAGGATGGTACGGTAGGTGCTACAGTGAAATGAGGCGCCCCGACCCCTTCTGTGCCTGAGCTGACCATGGTGCTGAATAGAGGTTTTCCTCTGCTTTGGTGAGTGCGAGGGTGGCTAGTGCTAGTTCTCGGCCCGCTGTCACACGGTCTTCCACCATTTCCACTGTCACTGTGATAGGTTTACCTCTATCATAGTTACTTAAATCAATATATTAGTTTTATAGAGTCCATTTTTGGCAATTTATCAAGATGTCTGAGGTACATATTGATCATCCTGACAGGTTTGTAACATTCTGACTGTAAATGTGTCTTCTCAATGGCTTTATTAAATACCTTTCAACTACATCCTAGCTAGCTAAATCATAATTTAGCATTGTGTGTATTTTCCACAGTAAATATCCAACATTGAAGTCAGCTGACGTATTCTGATGTAAATGTTAATATTTCTAAAAGTTTTGTCTAATTTACACCGTCACTGTATGTATATAAAATATGTTTTTTTAAGGTTTGAGGTAGCCAGTTGGGCGTAAAGTATTCAAGGAAGTGAATACTGAGAGAGAAAGTGGAAGAAGGATAAACTGAAAATTTCAATTGAAATATTGCAGGATGCGCTATGTAAATATCAGAGAGCTGTAAAATCTGCTAAAACTAATTTTTTTCCCAACATAGTGGCCTGTAATAGACAGCGGCCACAAGTTCTTTTTAATGTTTTTAATTCTCTTGTTAATCCACGTGAG
>JAQQZT010000021.1:1555581-1567233 GCA_030068275.1 Clarias platycephalus
CACACACACACACACACACACACACACACACACACACACACACACACACACACACACACACACACACACAGCACACACTTAATACACACACAACACCCTTAACTTCAAAGTTGAATTATTACTGAAATCGGGCACATGAGGTGTCAGTGGTCTGATTGTGTAAAAATGGAGGAATAATCACCAAAAAATTGCTGGAATTACTAAACTGTTGTGATAACATTGTTAAAGCCCTTGTATTTAGGCTGAAAATGTACACTTCACTTTAGATCTTTGCTGCTTAGTTTTAAATCCATTTTGGTGATGTACAAAATACCAACATTGTGTAACTGTCCAAATACATATGATTGTATTGATGTGTACAGTGTGTAGAGCACATTCAGCTCTACACACTGAACTACACAATGAACGACACACTGGACTACCTACTGACCTACACACTGAATTATCCACTGAACTACATACAGAAATATATATGAAATTCATAATTCCCTGAGCTTCCCACTAAACTGCACACTGAACTCTCAGATTAACTACACACTGAACTACACACTGAACTACCCAGTGAACTGCACACTGAATTATCCACTGAAGTACCCAATTAACTACCCACACAACTACACACTGAGCTTCCCACTGAACTACACACTGAACTCTCAGATTAACTACACACTGAACTACACACTGAACTACACACTGAACTACTCACTGAATTATCCACTGAAGTACCCAATTAACTACCCACACAACTACACACTGAGCTTCCCACTGAACTACACACTGAACTCTCAGATTAACTACACACTGAACTACACACTGAACTACACACTGAACTACTCACTGAATTATCCACTGAAGTACCCAATTAACTACCCACAAAACTACACACTGAATTTCCCAATGAAATATACACTGAATTACTCAATGAACTACACACTGAAAAACCTTCTGAAACAAACACTGAATTACCCATTAAACTCTCGCAAAAGTTTCCACTGAACTACACACTGAATTACCCACTGAATAAACTACAGACTAAACTACCCACTGAACTACCCATTGAACTACACGCTGAATTTAATTAACTACAATTAACTACACACTGAACTACCTTCTGAAATAAACACTGAACTACCCACTGAACTACCCACTGAATTACCCATTAAACTCTCGCTAAATTTTCCACTGAACTATGCACTGGATTGTCCACTGAATTACCAACTGAACTACTGTATGAACTACACACTTAATTATGCATTGAACTACACACTGAATTACCCGCTGAACTACATACTGAAGTACACACTTAACTACCCACTGAACTGTGTGGGTGTGCATATGTTCATGTGTGAACATATAATTCAGAACTGCTTAGATATGCTCTTCCTCAGGTTTAATAAGTGCCGTATGTAGGCATGTACTCAGTAAGTGATCCTCGTGTGTAAAGCTCTCTGATTGCCTCCTTCTACACTTTTCTTGTCTAACCTTGCCAAGGCTCTTAAACACCCAAGAGTACACTGAGTTTCACCTACTCCAGCATCTCTGTGCATCTTCATCTCAGTCGTTAAGTGAAGAGATGCTGCAGTTTACACCTGTTTCTCCTGGGCAGAGGATTAAGCTTTTGCTGTGCATGTGTGTGTGTGTGTGTGTGTGTGTGTGTTTATTCCTGTACTGCAGGAGGTATTAACTTGCCTCATCTTGGATTTAAACCTGGCTTTTAACGAACAGCTTGACACTTTCAGATGCTGATTTTACCTTCGGGGTTTCAAATTGTGTAGTATGGAAAAGGGATGGTGTACTTAGATTGTGTGTTGATTTGACCTGCCTTGCATCACCCACACTGAATTTTAATAGCTTCCAAAATTATTTGCTTCCCTTCTAATATCTAAAATATTTATTTGCAATCATCTAGATATATTTTACCCTTGAGAAAGTATGTTCAGCAATCTCATTCTTATCTCACAGTGGTTTGATATTGTAAGTACTAGTTTGGACATTTCTGCAGAATTGGGAACTTTTTTGTAGAGATTCATTTGCACACTTTTCCTCTTCGCTATTACAGAATAAACTGCTCCTGAAATATTGATTAGGTATGTATATTTGAATAGATGTGCAAAAAAAAAAAAAAAACAATAATGTTATAGCAAGTGAAAGTATTGTCTGCATAGATTCATTCAACAAAGACTATTTTTAAACATTTGAAAATTCTTTTTAAAGAAAAGAAGTTTTCAACAAAGCAGCCTTCTTCATAAGATTCATTATGCAACTGCTATATTTTATGCAACACGCAGGCACCTTTGACCAACACTTACCACTTTCAATGGAACTATGTGCAATCCTATTGACTACTGAAGTAATGATTACCAATCCTGATAATCCCACCAAGTTTTGAAGTAATTCTCACCAATCTCAACAATCCCACTGACACTTGAAATAATTCCAATCCCCCAAATCCCTCTGGCTCTTGAAGTAATTCTCACTAATCCCACCAATATCACATACTCCTATAATACTTCTCACTCAACGCTCAAATCCCACTCACTTCTGAAGTAATTTCCATCAATCTCATCTACTCATGAAGCAATTTCTTTCAAATTCCACCAATCCTATCCACTCCAGAAGCAATTCTACCCTATTCCACAATAAAAAAAAATCCTTTAAGTAATTCTCACTAATCCCACAAACTCCTGAAGTGATTCTCACCAAATCCCACCTGCTGTCCAAGGAGTTCTGGCCAGTTCCTCCCATACTCAAAAGAATTCTGATCGGTCTCTCTTGATCTTAGAGAAAGTTTTACAAATCCTACCACTGCTGTGCTTATGGTTGTTCATCACACTCTTTCAACTCTGTCTTCCTGTCTAAAACACACTAATCTGCTTTCATTTAATCTTTTAGGACCTGTCAGTCAAGGCTGATTAAAAAACAGGAGACAACCAAATGTGGGAGAGAGAGAGAGAGAGAGAGAGAGTTACTTTCACATTAAAGCTTATGTATTACTTCAAATTAAAAGTAATAAGGTACGTTATGAGATTACTTTGCTTTAACACTTTTTATTACTTTTCATTTTATATTCACACCACAGCCTGAGGTAAAGCACAAAACAGTGAGGAATATTATTCAGTGGGAAATGGATAAATGAAATGCAGGATGCTCATGTACAATGACGTTATTAGAAGTGAAAAACCATTTCACTTTACTGTTCATTTCTGAAACAGTATATAATAAGGGAGGCCTGATGTGTCAGATGGAAAAGGTCAGGATTCTGATGAATTTTAATGAACAGTAGGGTGTTTTTGCCTTACAAAATATTCAAAATATCAGATTTTTTATTAAAAATATTGAATGAAATAAAGTATATTTAATTAGCTAAAAGTCTAAACAGTGAATATTGAAAAGAATGAAAAACTTTATCGAAACCATAGGCTATATTATTATTGACACATTTCCCACAATGCACTGCAACCTACATAAAATACCCAGAATGCCCTGGCTGAGTGTGTAATGGTATAAGACATTTGTTTGGCCTACTTAGTGGTTAAGGTGTGTGGGTTTTTTGACTCTTCCGAAGTGGCATGGTGATAGAATTTTTCATGCAGTTGATGATTTTGAAGCCATTGAGCACTGGTGTGTCAGTTACCTCCCTTTGTTCCATCCATGTGTCTGTCTTGTGATTGTCATGGCGATCCATCACCAGGGGCAACAGCTGTCAAACCCAGTGCAGATTTATTTGACAGTGTTGCTGTGGAGGGGCCACCCGCTAACAGCCCAGGTCGATCTTTATCATCCATTGAAAAATGACATGACTGACAGTGATCAAGGGTCTCTGCTTTTTTCTTTTGTCCAACTGCCATGGGATAAAGGGAGCTTAACGTGGGTGAACAGTTTGATGAGAGGTGATAAAAGCCAAGTTCATGAAACGACATTGATTTATGAACTTACTTTTTTAACCTAACACTAGGAAAAGAGTGAAAAACAACCTGATGTATCTTTTATTCTAAATATAAGAAGTATCTAGTCAGGATAAAATAGCCTGAATATGGTTTAACTAAATGCTCACACTAACATGCTAGTAAAAGTCATTTAGAATTCTCATAACTAGCATGTTCAGTTAAAGAATTAGTTTTAACCTAAAATGCAGATTTAATTTAATTAAAAATCAAATAAAAATGTTTTATTGTGGTGTTTTGCATATTATTTAGTAGCAGCAAAAAAGTTATGAGGTTAAACCTGGACTCTGGAGGTGCAAGGCGTCAGTGCTAACCACTAAGCCACTGTGACACCCACCCAGAACCAGGTTATGCTAATACTAATGCATGCTAATGCTAATCAATTTTTGCTAGTTTTATTATTAATTTTAGTTGGCAACTGTTCAGTATGTCATTTGGTTTTGTAACCTTGTGTGCTGTGTTGTGGAACATTTGAATGTGTTAGTTCATGTTTGCTTTGTGGATGAAAGTCAAAGATAGGATCGAGCGATCGAGATTTGAAATGCAGATATGCTTCGTTTTAAAAAGGGCAGAACAACACCGCTGGGAGCAGGGCAAGCTAACGCCCGTCTTCTATCAGATTTTCATAAACACACACACACACACACACACACACACACACACACACACACACACACACACACACACACACACACACACACACATCTGCTACCACCTGAGGGGAAATACTTTTTTGTGCTTGTGTCCTTGTGTCTTTCCGCACTCTAAAGGTTACAACATTTGGGATAAGTGCAAAAAGAGACGAATCCCTAAACCTGGCTGTCCATCATCCCAACTCTCTCCAGAGAAACCTGACCGCTTTTCTGATTTTCTGCTTTTCTTTCTGGATGAGAAAAGGGAAAAAAAAACATAATTTGAAACTGAACCTTGATGAAGCAAAGCTCATCAACCTATTAATTACCATCTTCCCACTGCTGGAGCTGTCAATCAGCAGTTCCTTCTCCAGCACCCTGCTGCATTAGAATGTACAAACAAAAAAAGAGAATGTAAAAAAAAAAAAAAAAAAAGAAAACGCTGCTTCAATTCAGGATAAGCTGCTGAACCATGAGTTCAAACCAGTGACGTCAAATCAACATGGTCGCTCACAGCGGTAACTGAAAACATAGTAGGACCAATGAACACCCTCCAGTTCTCAAAAATGAAACGTCAATCCCTATATCAGAAACAGAAATAAAAGCTTACAACCTGCTACAAATAAATAAATAAATAAATAAATTATGGAACACATTTGATTGACATCTGCATTGCAGGGGTCAAAGTGCTAGTTTTCTGGCTAATCAGTTATCAAAGAAATGTAGAAGTTGACATGGTACGATGTGTAATATATGGATGATGGAGTTCAATCAAGTGAAAATTAATGTTAGTATATATAATAACTTTAGTCACCTTAGAATTTTAGCCAAGGTGAAACTAAGGAGGCGTGTTCCCCCCATTTCCCCATGTATGGTTTAAGCACGCTTTAGGTGGAGTCAGCTCCCACAGTTGAGCATCAAAACTGCTGTTGATGTCATGGAGGGCTTGTCCTGATCTTTTTATACAGGTCTATGAGCAGCACATCTTGCCTTCACTAGATTCAGAATGCATGTACAAATATTTGTTTTGGATTAGGAACCGTAAATGCACATCCTTTTCTTTAATCTGTAACAATGCATGTACAGTTCGAAAATATACATTCACTGAGTCTCACACATTCCCCCACTTTTTAGGCTAATAATGATGTATGTCTAACTTCTCACTTCAATGATAAGTCGAACATGCACAGAATCTTCTTGTGTTTCTGGGTGACAGACTCAACATTTCCAAACACATCACACCAGTCACTAGATATGGTATACGTCACCTGCGCAACATCAGAAATAACAGCCTCCCTGACCACAGACTTTGGATTTGTCTACTCATGCCATTAATAGTGGAATGAGCCTTTTACTATTAATTAGTCGGGGCTGTAACAGAATAATATGTTTTGCTCTGATTTTATTTTCCCCTTGTTTAAGCAGTGGTTATGAAAAGCACAGCTGCTCATGCACTTAGGTGTAAACTGCATTAGCTAGATACATCAGTTAGTTTTGAATTAATAGGGCTTTTGTAGAGAAGACTGGCTTTTGTTTCATTTAGGAAAAGTGCTGCTTTTCAACTGCAGGTAAAGTGCTTTACTGTTTTTATTTCATCTGTCATATCATGAAGAACTCCTCACACTGAGTCTTAGAAGTTTGTTCTCTTTATACGTGATACCTCCAGTTCTGTTTTTCACGTCAGCCTTCTTGTCTGAAGTTGGCATTGAGGCATTTTTTTAACACGCATGAGTAAATGTGCATGGTATCAATGCATCCCTACTGCATCATGTACCATGTCTTCAGAGCATTCAGGATGCTGTACCATCTGGTTTATAATCTCCTGAAGGTCTTTGTCCTGTGTCCTCCTTACCAAGGAACTCCACTGCCTTCCTATTGCAACAGCAATCTAATTCAAGCCTTTTTCTTATTAGTGTCAGAGTTTCTGCAGATCCTGGTTGTGAACTACACACCTCTCGGCTTCAGCTTCTCTTTAAGAGGTTCAAACGTGCTTGAAATACGATATCTCACTGTGTTTTAATATTGAGGTATGAGGAGACTGTTTATCTTTTGCTTACCTGATTTCTTTCTGTCTTCGTATAACATAGCTGTAATTCAAATCAGCTTCTAGCCTGATTACATCAATCACACACTGATCTCTTCAGTGACTTAGCGGACAGTGATTTATCGGACAGCGTGGACGTACACGCTGGTGTCTGCAGGTAGGCAGCATGTTAACTAGAGCAGAGGACTTTCAGGTGGCTTTCTCCTAAATTGTATATTTATTAGAGTTTACTCTTTTTTATTACTTTTCACACACAGAATGTATTTGTAGGCCCTGAAAAACTTTACATTTATAATTTACAAAACCTTAGTAACGAATACAACTTTTAAGAAGATGTAAATACTGTAAGTTCAAAATTCAAAATCACAGGATATAACCCATCTTTCTGGGACTTTTGAGAACAACTGTCTTACTCACTCTAAACCTCTTATCCTGCACAGGGTCGTGGGAGGCTTGGAGCTTATCCAAGGGGACTCTGGGCATTAGGCAGAGTACACACTGGACCGGGTGCCAGTCCATCACAGGGCACACAAACACACACTATGAGCAATTTAGAAATGCCAATTCGTCAATTTATATGCATGTCATTAGACTGTGGGATGAAACCCAGCATGCATGGCGAGAGAACTCCAAACTCCAAAGACAGAGACCCAAGGCAGACCTCGAACCCTCAACCTTTGAGGTGTGAGACCACCGTGCTAACGACTACACCACCGTGCCACCTTTCAACCTAACATCTTACACTGTATATCTACTCTATGGTAAATACTTTCAACACCAAATGTTAAAGCCTATTTTTTTCCCCGCCTTTTAATATTTGCTTCACTTGTCAGGGAGCTAAGACATATGGAACGGGAACATAATATATCTATATACATCGCTTGTGAACTCATAGACAGCGATTAATATCCAGCATCTTCACAGAAATTAGAATGAACTAGTGGCACAGGATTTGTTTTCTGCCGGCTCTGTCTTTAACGCATAACGAAATGTGTGTGTGTGTGTGTGTATGATAAGTGTAGATTGTAGATCGTGCCAGGGGATGAAGAATGAGGACAGACCACTGATCCTACTTCAGTATGAAATGTTGGCTTCCTGAGTGGAGAAGACAATCATGCTGCAATAACACCAGAGAGGGTTTGATATCCTATGAAAGTGAAATGAGCTTTTCGATTCACACTGTGCACTTAAAAACGTTGGCCAGGGCTTTAGAGGCCGCATGCTGAATGCGGCCTCTTCACAATAACAACACACTCCATTAATACACGCGCAAGACTTGAATCTCGGCTCTATTCTGTAAAAATACACACACTATAAATCCTTGTGCCTTATTTTAATTTGAACGAATACAGTATACAGTATAATGGAAAAGGGCGTCTACACTAGTTTCACTTGAAACCATTTCTTAATGCTAGGTGTCTGACTGAAACAAGTCACTTCCTCTCTTAGCTTTAAACAGACTGGGCTTATTTCAGTCAATAAACTCAACTTTTTAGAGAGTGAACTACATGTGCTCATGGTGCCGGAGCGCTTTCATCATCCTTACATCATCATCCCGCGTCACCGTTTTACCTGTTTTTCTTTCATCGTGCCCCTACCGCTGCTAGAGCCCTGAGCACCAACCTCAATTCTCAGTCACATAAGGTTATTAGGGTTCACGCACAGCGCATGTTCCCTGCTATGCTAATCCACATGCTAGCAGAGGGAGATATCTGCTCATGATCCTGCAGCCGTCTCAGCCTAACGAGTGCTGCGTATCGCTTCCTCCTCTCTGAATAACTCAGAATAATGAAGAGGAGAGCTGTGCTCATGAATACAACATGCTTCTTTCAATGTCACTGAGGTCAGGAGCTTAATTATTAATGCACTAAAACATAACCTAAAAAAAAAACTGAATGCCTTACTCATCCTCCAAACATTATGGTCCATATGCTTATTAATAAAATTCATGTTTTATTCAAAAGTGTTTTCTAAACGAAGGATCAAGGGTGTGTTTTTTTTTCTTCTAAGAAGAAAAAGTCAGAGACACAGTGCCAAACACAGACCTTCATGATATTGTCTTCACACACAAAACAAGAGCACTTTAAGTAATTAACCTCAAAGTGACTTTATTAATTTTGTAATGTCATATCCACACAAAAAAAATGCCTGGAATAAAATACTGGACATGGGTTTAGAGCAACAGCAGTGACATTCAAATGCTAATAACGCTAGCTTCTGATTGTTTAGGGTGGAAGTTTGATCCAACCTGGCACCAAACTGAGCAACATACACTGTGTGGGCAAAAGTTTGTGCACCTTTGGCCATCATACCCATATATTTCATATATTATTTTTCACTGTTCTGTTGCCACCAAGTTGTAAGCACACACTTGTAGAACGCATTACAGTTTCCCTATGATGATGCTCCTTTGAGTCCCACCAAGCCAGCTTCCATGAAGACATAATGTGTTAAGGGTGTGTTTGAGTGAAAAACATTGTCCTGCACAGAGCTCTGACTGGGACCAGGGAGGAAACCATAGACTTCTGTGTGGAATGGGGAAACACCTTTTTTTTGGCCTTTCCTATTTCAAATGCGTTTTCTTGATCTGTCAAACTAGAAATGATTTTCCAAAGGAAGGAACTGTAGAGAGGCATTTCTGAACTAGAAATGTGAGGAACTAAAAACTTGTGACACAGCCAAATTCTAAAGCAAAGACAGCCACTGAAGTATCTTTCCGGGTGAGTCATACCATAATTAGACATAAAAAGTCCTTCCAAGATGGACAAATGTTAAAAATGGGCTTCATCGAAGTCTTGCATTGTTTTGAATTACTTATTTATGCAAGCCAGCCTTGACCCATATGAAATCCAAATAGTGGTCCACCATGATTGATGATCATTTGGAGGTCTGCTTGAGATTAGCAACCAGCAGCAGTCTGTCCAGACTGCGCAACCCTGGATGATTCAAGTCATCAGAATGAGGTAGGGATATAAATGTGCTTAAAGGACCTACAGTAGACAGTAATGCATAGAGATGGGAGAAAAACAAAAACAAATTGCAATTATTTTGTGCAGCAATTCATCTATTGCCACACTGACACCAAAGTAGATTTTAAAAAGTAATATTTTAAATTTATGTATTTTTGAATTTGAGGTGGTAAAATGCTGCTGATTCTCCGTAATCCTACAGGTGCAGTTTAAACTATTCACACAGCACAGCGTCCTGTGTGGTAGGAGCAATTTATTTTTTACTGTGTATAGGGTGTAACAAATTCTGAACAAAAAAAATCACTATACACATTCAATCGGCACCTGGGTATCGGAATCATCTATGATACATGATGGTTTCATATCAGATGGTATCTGGTGATTAGTACTGTACATAGTCACACAAGTAGTTACACTATAACAAGCATAAAAAAATGAAAAAAGATTCAGGAGTAGATTTTTCTTTCTTTCTTTCTTTCTTTCTTTACTTATTGGTAGATGATTTGGATTTGGAAAGTATATTTTAAAAATTAGGGTGTGGGAACTCCTGATTTAATGGAAAGCCTTCCCAGAAGAGGAGTGGAGTGCATTATATAGTAATAGCAAATCTAAAATGTTTAACAAGGAGATATGGAAGTAATTGTCAGGGGTGCACATATTTTGGCCATGTTTTGATGGAAAATGAAGGTTCTGACTTAAAATAAAAATAAAACGAGGGATTTTTCCCTTCCAAAGTTTCCTAGTGCTATGGATTATGTTGTACCTGAAGGATTACACGGTTCACTCGAGTCTGACTGGATTGCAGCTGTGAAAAATCAGTGAGTTGCCTGGAGCGGAATCGAAAGTAATATCTCAAGGGGTGAAAAAAACCATGAGCAAAATCCAGTTAGCATGGGGGATTTGTGTTAGCCATGCTACCTGATAATTCTCTACCTAAATATACTGTATGTCCGAACTCTGGGCCAAACAACAGCTGGAAGTCAGAAGCAGAGGTTCTTTCATGCAGCAAGTTGAATTGCTTTCATCGAGGCATCTGATTGCAAATTGCACTGCGTACTTCAGGAACGCAGAGCTCTGCTACATTGCCCGCGGTGTCCACTTTGCCGGAATGGAACTTTTATAAGGATGGCTTGAAGCATTAGATTCAGAGCCTTTCGGACGTCAAGTACAGAAGAACTTCTCTCAGTGGAGGTGTGAAGATGAAACTGGTCATGGAGTTCAGCGAATAAGGAGGCAGTGATCTCCACTGAGGTGTGTATGAAGTAGAACAAGCAGGAACAAGCCGTTTCACATTTCATCATATTCCAGTGACAGACATCCTGCATAAGTATTCACCCGCTCAGAAATTGGGCTTTTTTTTAGGTCAAGAATCTACACTAGATAAGCCTGTTATATTGAAGTTGGTGATATGTATAGTTTGTACATCGATTTACAAAATCACTGATGTAAATGTTTTGCCATATATATTCACCCCTTTCGTTCATAAGGAACCTTTAAATAGGTTTTAAATAGGCTTTAAATAAGTGTAACTGCTTACCATCAAAAGACAGATAGATTAGTTGATTAAAGTGTCCTCAATATAAATCCATCTGTTCCTGCAAGAACACAGAGTCTCAGAGAATGTAATTATTATTATTATTATTATTATTATTATTATTATTATTGTCATAAGTGCCTTTCAAGCACCCAAGCACACTTTACATTAAACGCAAAAGTTAAGAAACTAAAAAAAGGCAATTAATAAAGAATTGAGAACAAAATCAAGAAAAAAAACATTTGCCAATTAAGATCTGAAAAATAAAATAAAATCAGTCAATTAATTATCAATCTGTAAAAGCCAAATCACGAATATAAGTAATAAAGTAAATAAATAAATGAATAAATAAATAAGGGTGGCATGGCTTCTAGTTTTCATGTTCTTCCTGTGCTTGTTGGGTTTCCTATGGGTCCTCCAGTTTCCTCGCAGATTCAAATTCAAATTAAAACTTTATTTGTCACATACACAGTCATACACAGTACGATATGCAGTGAAATGCTTAGACAACTGCTCGTTACCTTAAAAT
>JAQQZT010000021.1:1623902-1648017 GCA_030068275.1 Clarias platycephalus
ATTCAGTTTGGAGTTCAGGAGATGGTCTTGACCAGGACCACACCCCTAAATGCATTGAAGCAACTGCCATGTGATTGTTGATTAGATAATTGCATTAATGAGAAATTGAACAGGTGTTCCTAATAATCCTTTAGGTGAGTGTATCTACAATGTACAGACACACCAACTTTACAGTTTTATATGTATAGATGAGGAAGAAGCAAAAATTGAAGTGAGAATCACAGCAAATGAGTTGAAAGTTACATCGCTAATGCCTAAGTGAACAAAGTAAAAAAAATTAAAAATTAAATGTCATTCACTTTTCATATTTTCATATCACCATATATAACGTGTCCAGTGTCTGTGCAGTCTGCTAACTTTTGATTTAACCCTGTATCATAAAACATATCATCAAATCTAATCAGTGTACCAGTACCCTTTACCACTTGACATGTACCTTTAATTTTTATTTATTACTCAAATCCAAGAATTGTCGACTAGCATCATATTTATTAACCATCCATCAATCTTCACCCATTAATCAACCATGTACCAACTGTACTTCAACCAACCATCCATCACCCATTCATCCATCAACCAATTCATCTATCCAATCCTTTAACCATTCACTATTCTTCCAACAACTTTCAGCCATTCATCAACAATTTATCAACCATCCATAAAACCCTTCATCAACCATCCATCCATCAAGCATCCATCAATAGTTCATGCATCTATAATCTATCAACCATCTATTAACCACCCCTCAAATATCTATCCCTCAACCATCAACTATCTGTCCATCAACCATCCTTCAACTGTCTGTCAACCATCCACCAACCAATCACCAACCATCCATCCATAAAACATCATCAAATAATCCTCCATCATCTTTCCATCAATCATACCAAGACAAGCAGGTTCAGGAACAGCGTTTCCCCCCACAGCTGTTTCCTTGCTGAACTCTGCTCCCACTGGGTGACATACACACTGAACTGAATACCATTTCTCTGTCTAACCTTACTTACTTTGCACTTCCCATAACTTGTAACTTGTCACATGTTCCTCTTGCCTCTGCAGATTCGAATATGTCTGAGGCCAACTTGCTAAAAAGAAAGCTGCCTGCCTTCCACTCTGCTGTCTCTGCCTGCATCGTGCCACCTGCTCAGTGCCGCTTGTCTCACCTGCTCTGTGCATCTGCATGCGCCTCAACCCATGGAGACATGACATTCATCAAAATGGGCCATGAGACATACTGCTTATACAGAGCGTAGCTTCACTATCTTTTACTTTACTTTATTCTATCTTCATTGTATTCTATCCATCAATCATCCATCAGCCATCTATCAATAATCTATCAATCTTCTATCAATCATCCATTTAAAAAGCATTCATCATCCATTCATCTATCATCATTCATTCATCCATCAACCAATCCTCAACCATCCATCAAAAATCCATCAACCATCATCCATCTATCACATGTACATTAACAACAAACAATTCATCAAACATCCAATACCCACCAATCTATCAACGATCTTCCAATCATTCATCCATCAGCCATTCATCCATTAACCCTCTATCAAGCATCATCATCATCATCATCATGATTATCATCATTATCGCAGTTGTTATCATCTGTCCATCATTATCATCCATCAGGAATGGGTGAGTGACTGGACAGAAAGAAAGACAGAAGCAAAGACTAACTAAATTAGATGAGAGGAGTGAGTGAGAACATTGGAGATTTCCTGGGAGACACACACACACACACACACACACTGTACATGCTGCACAGGCTGTAAAATGAGTTGGCACTGATGGTGAGATGTGATTCTTTCGAAAGGTCTGAAGATCTGGAGCTTTGATAGCATTCAGCGTTTCAGGTAAGACTCTAATATGACCAAATAAAAAGTTGATTTCTAAATCATTTGAAGATTAGTCATCAGAACATTATCATTATCTTATCTTGTACTGATCATTTTGAATAAAGAGTGCCAGCTGTCCCTGCATAATATATTTGGGAGCAGTGTGATTTGAAAGTATTATTATTATTATTATTATTATTATTATTATTATTATTATTATTATTATCACTTGCTATTTTAGTGTATTTCCATGAGGGTGTGGTTTAGAAAAGATTTGCATTAGGTCGTTTATATCTCATTACCTTTGTATTTTGTTACTCAATTATTTTTATGTGTCTATATGGAATTTCTCATATTACAAGTAATGTTTCTGTTTGCCATTACGAAAAGCAGCTTACCTTATTTATTGCATTTGTGTAGACGTTTTTGCATTATTATTATTAGTAGTATTTCCAGTTCCTGAGTTAAATGTCAGTTTAGATATTTTGAGGTCCAAAACCTGAGTATACTGCAAGGAACATGGAAGGATAATTTAATCATTAAAATTATAATTTAAAATAAAATATAAATTAGAATTATAACTATATTTTATAAATTCTCTATTTTACAAGCAATGTGATGATTACATAATTTAAACAAGTTTTAAAAAGCTGTTTCCGGTTGTTTATGAAGTTGATAGATGATGCTATTAGCATTAATTTATAATTATAATGAAGTAGGCTTTTTATTGTTGTATTCCAGAGTGTAGAAAAGAGGACAGGGCAGGTCAGTATTTGTCACAGAACTTCAGAAACATAAAAAACCAGGAAGTCTTCTTGACAGTGGGGCAGTGGTGAGACCTTAGTGTGTGTCTGTGTGTGTGTGGGGGGTGTGTGTGGGGGGGTGGGGGGGGGGGGGGGTAGTGTGAGAACAGAGGCAGGTAAGAGACTTGAAGCTGAACATTTGAAGATAAACTGGATTAAAGGCAGATACCAAAACTAGAACTGGATCCCAGTCTGATACAGAAAATGATAAGAGTAAATAAGTGGAACCAAGTCCAAATCCATCTAAGGCCAAGAACAGTATTATTGAAATATGGGGTATATGTTTGTTTACACAGTGTGTGTATCATTGGATTCACTATAATAATCCATTTAACTTCAATCCAGGCTGATCCAAAGTCCAAGCTCAAAAATAGTCATGAACTGGTAAGTCAAAGAGGCAGAAATTGGAAATAAGGCTCGGAAGCAAATATTGACATGGGAATAATTTAAAGGCATAGACAGTGGGCTGAGATTTGGACCTAAACATCTCCAGAAATGTTTTAACTGTCAGTGTAGAAAGTCGCATATGATGTTATGAACAATGTGGCACTATGCCTGCAGTATACATGCACATGACACCTCATCTTTTATCGACAGGAAGACCTTTCAACCTATTCTATAACTTTCTCTGAGTAAAAGTGTTAACTTTAATTTGACCAATAAAAATGTTTAATTTGACCCTAATATCAATGAGCGCCATGGGTCATTTAAGGGGTCATTCAGTCTCTGATAACAGTTGAATTTAGATTCATTTAGGAAACACATTTTCCCCAGCACTTTTTCCAGTACGTCAAAAACAGTGAGATAACACAAACAGTTGGTAAAACAAACCTCAGATAAAGATCAAACTATGAGGAAAGCAGCACAACAGATGTTTTGTCTGAGGATGATAGTGGGTCATCGTCAGTTGCTAATGCTTATGCTACTGGTTATGCGAATGCTGTCCTGGATATTTTCAGTGTGAAAAAGTTGGAGACTGGCATGAGTGTTATTCTGTTTCTTTGTGTCAATAAGATAAAATTGCTGAAAAGAGTAAATCAATGGTTTCCTGTTTTCTTCCCATTAATAAATAATTCTCTATGTCTGGCTATGCCACTGGAATGACCTGTGAAATGTAGCATGTGATAACAGAATGGTGATGGCTAGAATTAAGCAAGAATGGGACTGGAACTGAATTAGGGGCTGCAGGACGTACAGCACCAAGAAAGAGCTGAAAATGAACAGGATTTCAACTGAATCAAGGACCAATGTGGATCTATAGCAACAAGCTGACTATAACTGGTTTAACCATGAGATGAGAATGTGATTGACATTGGCTAAGGAATGACTGGATGACTGGAATGGTTATGTTGCCAAGGGAAAACAATGGACCGGAACTAGAACAGGGGCTGGAGAAGGTACTGGAACCGTATCAGGGCACAAAACAGAGAAACACACAAAGAAAGGCAAAGGCAAAGAAAAGAACAACAATTTGATCAGGGGCTAAAGCTATTTAAGGTGACTCAAAGGCTGAAATTATACTAAAGCAAAGACTGTGTTGGCTTTTCACCACAGACTAAACAAATCTGACACAAAGAACTGGGCTCAGACAAACCTCAGATAAAGATTGACCAAAAAACAGCGCTAGAACTATAGCTAGAGTCAAACGGATCTGAGATAAAAACAGGTATAACATTGAACCTTGTGACACGGCTACAGGACCAGAACTAGCTGAGACTAGGAATAGAAATGCATGAGAGGTCACCCTTCATTACAAATAGAGATGATGGACCTGGGACTGAGATCAGAGATCCAAAGCAAGTTCTAAGACTAAACACCCGAATGAACGGTTGATGGTGCCACCCAAGTATGGTTCTCGAGGCATCTCTGACAGGGAGCAACTTTTCAGGGTGAGAGGTTTTTTTTTTTTTTTCCTTTAGCTCTTGGTAGTAGTCTCGGCCAATTTTAGTACATTATGTCACCAAGCTGATGTCATGTTCTTTCTGTCATTTAACAGTTTACCTGCCATGCCGTCGTCATCGTCTCCTCTGGAGCTCATCGCTCTGGCTGAGCATTCTCTCTCTATCGCTCGCTCGCTCTCTTTCTCTCTCACTCCTGAGCCGCTCAGTCCATATACCGACGGCACGGTGTTCCATCTTTCATGGCATGCCGGAACAGCGCGTAGTACCTGCCAGCTCTACCGCAACGCTATTTTGCTGATCTGCACCGGGAGCAGCGTGCTGGTCGGCGGCTTGGTCCTCACAGGCCTCTACTTTACTGGAATATCCAAGACATACGCCAACATCCTGGGCCCGGTCATGCTGTCGTTTGGACTCATGGTGCTTATCATTGGCATTGTTTTGGTGCCTATTACCCAGGAAATGAGACAAATCGCATTTAAGAGAATGTGCAGTTGGTATGGAAGTCAAAATACTGTGTAGGGCAAGAAGACGTGATGTTTTCTGAAAACGGCACTGTATATTTAATTCACTTCCGAGCCACTTTATGGAGATCTGGATGTAGATTAGGATTCTTAATGGAAAACCCAGAGGCGACAGTACATGAGGAAGAAACTGCAAGAGCTTCCAGACTAAACACCGGACAGTATGATTACACTTTATTACCTTCCAGAGGTGTAGAAGAGTAAAGACAGGCACCACTGCATATGTTGAAGGGATAGTTGGTATATGAGCAGAATGAGTGGTGTTCCAAACATTTCCAAACATTACATTCACGTCACAATCAGGGATAGAAAATGCAGGCCAAAGAAGGAAAGAACATTTTGTTTTTCTTTGCTGTGAAATGAAAATTTGAATAGTGATGTTCACATTTTTCAGTTTTAAACACTCACTACACACGACCATTTTGAATATCGACCTTTGCTCATAAAAGTCCCGCCATGAGCACGGGTCATTCTTTATTATTCCAGTAGATGCAGAGATACACATACTGTAGATACAGACCTTCTTTCTGTCTGACCAAGCCGCTGCACTGGAGATCATCACACTATAATGTGGGAAAGAGCAGGTTTTCATTTTAGAACAGCGAAGTGCTGAGAGTGCCACACTAATGGCTGTTAGGCCAAATGCAAAGAGGTATTTAAGCACAATTAAATAAACGATCAGCATTCTGCACGCTCAGATCAATACTCAGCCATTCACAGAACTCGATTTTGATTTTCTGAGTGCTTCAACTGTAAGAACTTCACTCAGAGCTCACAGAGTTTTCAGAATGATGTGCTGTATACAGTATGTATTAAATCACCTAGTGTAAAAAAAAAAAAAAAAAAAAAAGGTTTTATATAGAGTTAAACACCTCTTCTGTTTCTTTTTGTTCATAACAGTCCAGGAAAACAAGATTACTGTAAAACACTTCGAGTGTCAGATTTGAACAGTTACTGTACAACATTATAGTTTTCTTCCTTCGGGCTACACATGATGCATTGCATTGCACTTAGTGTTGGAGACAGATTTTACAAAAAGGACTAATTGTAAATATTATTTTTTTAATGATATGTACTTTATACAGTATGAACCATTAAACTATGCTTAATGTTCTCATGACTTGGCTTGCAAATTAGCTTACAAGCAATGATGTAAAAAAAAAAATTATAAAATAGGGCAAATTGGAATGTATTGTGTATTACTGTAGACTGCACACAATTGCACTGACTGTATATTAGAAGAACCATCAACTATACAGTAGTGATTATGCATCATGTTTAAATACAAGTGACCAAAATGAAATATGAGTTATAACTAATGAGAAATGTGAGTAATTAAATAAGAGTATCATAAATAGCAGTACTTACTGTTACTTATGAGCACTATAAGTGGGGATAATTACTAATTATGAGTACCAAACACAGCGATAATTTCTCTTGATTATGAGTACCACAAGTGGGGATAATTACTCTTGATTATGAATAGCATAAAAGCCACAAAATACTCAAGTTTATCCTTATTATGAGCACCACAAATGGCTTTTTATTTACAAATTATTTTTAACTGAGTACCATAAACTGCAATAATAACTCTTCATGATGCATATAATAAACAGCAATAATTACTATTAATTATGAGTACCATAGATCATGGTAATAAGTTTTGATTATGAGTACCAAATGTGGCGAGTACCATAAGTGGCAGTAATTAGAATATAATATTTTTGATTGTGAGTACCATAAACAGCAATATTAATTCTTGATAATGAATGCCAGAAAAGCCATTAATTATTCCTAACTCTGATTATTTTATGAGTAATATTTCTTATAGTAATGACTTTTACATTAACTTATAATAATCGGTTCCAATTTGCTCTTAAATACAAGTGGCTACTACTTGAAGAAACAACCTTCAAGAGAAACAGGCTGAATATTTGCTCAGACACTATGGGATTGACCTTTATTGTTGGGAAAAACAGCTTAAACCAGTCCATATTACACTTGTCAGTCAAATCTATGTTTTTTCACCTTCATTAAGTGTGACATTCTGCTTATTCTCCACAGCCATGTGAACAAACTGCACTTATGAAGGTGAAGCACAGAGGTAGTCCTGACAGCTGAAAGAGATGCCGTATGCATGAAAGCAGACATGACCTTAAATCACATTTGCTTAGTGCACACATTTTGCATGCAGTTCATTTGCCTGGCAAATGTCCACGTTGGGCGAAGTCTTGACTACAAGAGCTGAGAGTGTGAGCAATATATAATACATCATGCATGTACTGTAAGGGGAAAAGAATACAGTAATTAATTAATTAACAGCATTTTATAGCTACTATAACATGAACATAATAAATGTTTCAAATAAATAGATAAATAAATTATTTATTTGTGTAAAGCTGCTTTGCGACAATGTCAGTTGTTAAAAGTGCTACACAAATAAAATTTAATTGAAATAAGAAAATATTTTAAACAAATAATTGTCTGAAAAACTTGACCAAAATGTTGAGTGCATTAAAAAAAAAATCTAGAAAATAAAAATATAAAAATATTATAGAGACAGATCCTGGCTGGTGGCTGTGAGAACACTCGCAGTAAGCGCAGTAGTGAAATGGAGTCACTCTGTTAAAGACGACCAAGTGGCCCAGGCCAGGATGTGAAGTGAGGTCGAAATACTTTTCTGAAATTTTTCTTCTCAAATGTTATCACACGGAGGACGTGTAAGAAGGGAAAAAACATGATTTTTAAAAAATTATATATTTAATGTTATATTTAATTGGATAAATCTAATCCAATGAAACATGATCTTATATGGTACACTGTGTGCTTGACTAAATCCAAACAGGCTCCAGTGAGCAACAGTTTGGAACAGTTTTGAAAAGCAGTGGAATGCATTAAAAAAAAAAAAAAAAAAGACAATGAACAACGCATTTAAAATATTTGTTACTTTATAGATGTGGAGTGTTTAAAGGATAACAAACGTTAATGTTTATTTAAAAATCTGATGACTGAACATGTGACCTACTTATTAATATTTTCCAGATTAAATTGTTATTGTAAATATTATTGTTCCTTTTTAAAAAAAAAAAAAAAGAAAAAGAAAAAAAGAAAAAGGCTAATTGCGGTGATGTAAGACGCTTGAGGACGTGCTGTGACAGGAAACTAACTACCTTCATGCTGGAGTGACGCACAGGTGTGTGTAAACTTGGAGGAAGTTTTGTTTTTGTTTGTTTTTGGTTTCGTTGCTCTCTCCCTCCCTCTGAACAGGATGGCGCACCTGGCGGGGCAGGTGACGTCACGCGGGGCGGTGACCTGTGGCCGCGGCGGTTTTAAGGTGCGCGCGCGCGCCGCCGGCCTCCTCAGCATCCTCCGCGCCGTGATGGAGCTGAAGCGCGTGGTGGGCCAGTGCGCGCCGCTCTTCTTCCTGGCGGTGACCTTCGACCTGCTGGGCTTCCTCGTGCTGCTGGTGGGTCTGGCCGCGGCGCCGCAGCTCGCGGGCCGCTATTACGGAGACTTCCTGGCGCTCACCGGCGCGGTGTTCATGTTGATCGGCCTGGGCATGTGGGTGATGTGGTACGCGGGAAACCTCGGGGTGGACGGCAAGAGGCGCACCGGGTTCGGCAGGATCGCCAGGCAACTGAGCTCGGTGCGGGGGGGCGCAGGAGGGGGGTGGAAGGCGGAGGAGGAAGAGGAGGATGAGGAGGAGGTGGTGGAGGTGTACGTGGACGAGGAGGAGAAGAAGGAGAAAGGGGTAGAGGAGGAGAAGGAGAAAGAGAAGGGCCAAGAGGAGGAGGAGAAGGAGAAGGACGAGGAGGAGGAGGAGGAGGAGGACAAAAAGAAGGAGGAAGAGGAAGAGGAGGAGAAGAAGGAGGGAGATGGAGGAAAGGGCGAGGAGAACGGTGCTTACACCAACGAAGCGTACGAGCCCACGGACAACGAGGTCGTCTAAGAGCAGGTGAGTTATTCCCAATAATAATAATAATAATAATAAATTAATAATAATAATAAAAAATAAAAATAATAATAACAACGTAATTCTCATTTAAATTAATAAAAGTGCGGTGATGTAAAAAAAAAAAAAAAAAAAAGATTGATCGAATGAGTGGTAAAAGTTTTAGATGTTTAGTGAAACTCTCTGTTTTAATGCTTTAAGAGTTCTTACTAAATCACCACCTTTAGAGTTCTACACCACACAGAGCTGCTACACCGTGTCGTTTATCTTCTAATCACAAAACACATCGGAAAAATTCACACTCACAACTACAACTCCACTGTACCACTAGAAACTAAATTAAAACAGCAATAAAAAAGAACATCATACTCTATATTCATAATGATAAAGTCTATCCAGGGTCTGTATAGAAATATGGAAATGTAGAGTGTAGATTTGTTGAAATAAAGAAAAACAGGCAGTTATAATAATAATAAAATAATATGTTTTAGTTAAAATTATTATAAATAATAATAATAATAATAATAATAATAATAATATGAGTGCCAATAACAGCAGAAAAACCCATAATTCTATTTTAAGTTAATAAAAGTGTAGTAATGTAAAAAAAAAAAAAAAAAAAAAAAAAAATCCTAAATTGTTCTTTTATATGTTTCAGATGATGAAAATGTTTCAGTTTTAATGAAATCCATTTCGACGTTTTAAGAGTTCCTACAAAATCACAGCCTTTAGAGCTTTAACAGTAGCATCTATATTCTAATATCAGAACATGTTGAATAGAAAAATATCACATTTAATGTTTGGTAAAATTAAAAATAACTTCATAACCATTATTAAAAAATAATACTTAACTATAATATTAATTTAAATAATAGTACTTTGTTGCTCCTAAAGGGAAATTGTGGAATAAAAAATTAAGTCAGTCTATATGTAATATGTAAATGTATGTAAATGTGTTGAAATCAATATAAAACAGGCATATATAAATTCTTGCTATATTGAGTTTTAAAATAAGATAAATAATAATAATACAAACAAACAAACAATAATATTCCTAAAGAAATTCTGCTATTATCTTACTCTAATCAGAATTGTAGATTTTAGATCTTTCTTTTTGTTCAAGAATCGATATTCTAGTAAGTATCTAATATACTGGGAGTATCCTGAGTTTTAGAATTGACCAGTAAAATGATTCCCAGTCACTCATTACGTGATTTGAAAACTCAGATCAAACGAAATGAAAGTTGTGTAGAAAAGAAATGTACACTTTTACGTTCATGACACCTGTTTATTATAAAGAATTTAAAGTGTAAGAAAAGGTTTTCATTCGACTCCTTCTTCTATAATATACCTTTACAATTAATATAAAATGCAGCACTTTCTAATAATAATAATGCTATAATAATAATAATAATAATAATAATAATAATAATAATAATAATAAAGGCTGCAATGATGCATCTATAACAGAAGTAATAATAAACCAACAATATGCCTTAAAGTATAATGTAAGTTTTTCATAGGAGTAATAAATGAACAGCTGATGCTGTATTGCTGTATTACACTGTAAGTGTAACTTACAGTCTAATTTATTTATTTATTTATTTATTTTTATTGAAGAGTAGAAAACATGATTTGTTTTTCCCCCTTGGATCTGTTTTGTACTTGATGTTTTCAGACACAAATTTGTTCCACACTTAATTTGTGGTGCTGAAATATTGATATAAATCCGACACCTGGTCATGTGACTTTGGTGTGAACGGTCTGATTAGGTTTCATTAGACATTCCTGTCACCTCCATCACAGGGATAATTGATGTGGTGAAATGAGGGAGGTGTTTTTTTACACCTTAATCATTGTTAGAGCATGGTTGGCGAAAACACACACACACACACACACACACACACACACACACACACTGGCACACCTGAAAAGTGAAATGTAAAGAAACTAGGGATGCAAACTAAAGCCATGACTGTTTTTGTTTAACACATGGAGTGGCCAGGAGTGTGACATCTATATATAGTTTAACCACAGAGACAAAAAAAAATAGAAAATCATCTTTAATCTAAATTCATTAGTGCATGTATTAGTCTAAGTTCAGCTGCTGAATGACATTGACACATGTTTTAATAAATAACTGACTGTATCACACTAATTTAAAACCACAATTGTGACGATGTTCAGATGACACGGACATGAGTGAAAATATTCCCAAAACATGGAATTAAATAAAACAAAACTGTATGAACAAAGACTGCATGTTACCATAGTAATAACATCACATGATGTATGGACAGCATAGAGCTAAAGATTGACTGCAAGTTGTTATACCAATCAAATCACACACGTCTGATGGTAAAACTATGAGACCAAGGACTCCAAGTTGCTATGGCGATAACATCACATGCTGCATATCTGATGGTAAAACTATAAGAACAGTGGTGGGGTGTTTCCCTGGTGATACTATTAGCTTGATTGACAAACTGTATGAACACTAGCATGGTCGCCATGGATACATGTGTCTATAACAAACTGCTGGCGTTACCCAGTAGAAGAACAAAAATGTTGTTATACGAACAAATGTAGCATGTCGCCACAGTAACAGCGTGACAGTGAATTCTATAAGAATAGATGTAGAATGTTGCCATGGTAACAGTGTCACATTGTATTCATTATTATTTGTCCCACTCTAAAAACAAAAAGTAGTGTAGCAGCATGGTGACATCATCACATCGTTTATAACTGGTGGTAAAGTCTTATATGTAAGACCTTATTGCCATGGTGACAAAATCATATGGTGTAATTTTTAAAAGTAAACGATCAGGAGTGATATGTTGCTATGGTTACAGCACAGCACAAAGCTGATAAAGGAAACGTGGTTGTTGCTGGAGGACATGTGTAGGGCCTCTGATCGCTCACTATATGATTATGATCATCGCTCTGCTTGTTCATTCATTAGTAGGTCACATGACCATAAAAACGAAAGGTACATAAAGGCATCAATTATCTTTTAACCCATCAGCTATGAAGCACGTGATGCTGTTATAGTGAGAAGGTGGAACAGGGGAATGTCACGTCCCGCAGGATCAAGAACGTGTCAAATCCAGTAGACGATAATAAAGAGAGCGCAAAAGTGTGACACACCCATACACGCGGGAGTTAGGGCAGGACTAACACTGAGACGGGAAACACACAGTATAACCTGGAGGTGTTAATATATACTGCTCGTCATGGTGAAAGTCTACCAGTGATGTGACACAATCGGGCTAATACCCCAGAGATTACATCACACTCCTCCTCCTCCTCCTCCTCCTCCTCCTCCTCCAGACTGAAAACTAACCCTGTCTGAATCTGGTCAGATCTGTTCATATAAAACTCAACATCAGTGTAATGAATTACTGCAGCATTCAGACACTTTCCTTTAATTAGTAAGTATTTAACACACAGGAATCTCTTTTAGATGCAATTTTATGACGTGTCCTCTTGTAAAACAGGTGTGTATCTCTGTGTGTGTGTGTGTGTGTGTGTGTGTGTGTGTGCGTGCGTGTGTGTGTGTGTGTGTGTGTGTGCGTGTGTGTGTGATATGACATCTTAAACCCTCATCTTTGTGTGTTCAGGTTTCCTCGACGTCGACGCCCTTGTGGAGGATTCCATCACCTCAGAAATCAGACCTTGTACCTATTTTATCGTCACTTTACTCCACTGTATTTCTGCCTCACATCTAAACACACACCTGTGTGCACTGTACATCCATAGATATATATATATTTACATGCATACATACTGTACACATCTACTGTATCAGGTGCACACGCTGTGTGTGTGTGTGTGTGTGTGTGCTTTTCAGGGGAAGTCTTTGTTTGTTTCTCGTCTAAAGTTTCATCATTGTTTGCACAATTTTTCCCCCTCTCTGAGCTTTAGCCGCTCGCCCGGTGTTTGTTCTGCTGGGGTGTTTTGCTCCAGCGAGAGGATTTCACTGTCAAACTGGACGAGTCTGGATGCAAACGCCGGGCTTACGTGGGCTTAGCTTACTCTCACTCACGAGGAGCTTTTATCATAATAAAAAGGAGAGAGAGAGAGAGAGAGAGAGAGAGGAAGTGAGAGTGGTCAGACTGGTTTTAATAAAAAACTCGTCTTTGGTTTCACCGAGTGCTGGAAAATCACCAACGTCCAGAACGTCTCAGCTTCATCACTCACCCTCAGCTCACACTCTTTTACTTTGTTTATTTATTTATTTATTTAGCCACTGTCACTTTACATCATCACAACATACACCTTAATCAGTTGATTACTGATTGTACAAAGATGCAGATGATTTATGTAAATAATAAATATTTATCTAATTGTTTATAAGAGAATATATAATAAATATATATATAAATATTTATACTTTGTTTATCGTGTTTTCTGTCACACTGAATCTCTGTTCACTGATCAAACCGCCAGAGACAGTCAGATTGTTCACTCTTTTGTTTTAGTAAAATTTATAGATAGATAGACGCAAATGTATACTTTTAAATATTAATTATTTTACATTTATATATATATATATACATTTATATACAGTATATATATATATATACATTTATAGCTCAAGCTCAAGACTTCCTTTGTTTTAACAGCATAATTTTTTCCCCTCATTTTTTACTTCTCAGATATCGTGTATTACTGTATCTTTCAAAACTGGAGTTTTATCTCCTGTAATGTAAAAACAATAACAATAATTTTAGTAACAAGTTGCACAGCTTTTTCAAGTTTACTCAACTTAGAGCAATCTGGTGTTCACATTGCTAGTCAATAAAAAGGTCAATAAAATGCCTGGAGATCACCAGATGCTTATCAACATCTCACTGATTCTTTAACATTACATTTAACATTTCATTACGTCCAGTCCTTTTGGAATTCCATGTTAAGAGCAGAGACCTGAATAACATCACTCGTAAAGCTGCTGCATTGCCACGCAGACCCTCAAGGACTACATATTACGTTAACAGATCTAACTCTCGTAGATGAGCATTAGCGACACTGATGCCAAACACAGACATTTTTATATCCCTTAACTTACCGAGTACTGAAGCGCTGCTACTCCTTAACTGTTAAAGACTTTATTTAGTTTTAGTTTCGTTAGCTGAGCGCTCGCACGGTCACGTATGCTGGTGTGGAGCCGGACGCTGTTGCTGGGCAAAAGGATAAGAATAGATACGATTATGAACGTTTAGCTCTCTAACTTCTGTTTCTAAATTTATAGCACTGATGCTAATCATCATCAATACAGTGAGCACTAACTAACCCCGCTCTTGGCGATTGTTGTTAGCGCCTCTCATTACTGTCTGGTGGTGTCGCTGTAACGCAGATTCTCAGTCATCCAGGTTATCTGGAAGTCGAGTCACGTCAACTGGACTTCTTCTTAGTTCAGTCGAAATGTTTCCCTACTCATCCAAGTAGCTTCATTAGTCTACGGTAAGTCGGAAAGTTTTACACATTAGCCAGAAGACGCTAGCTGGACGAGGAGTGAAATGTTTCTACTGAACCTGAACTAAGAAGAAGTCCAGTTGACATTAACTGCTGCTTCAATTCCTACAAACAAGTCATTTGCAAACGTGTTACTACCTAGCTAGTACCATCAACTAGCGAAGATAGCTATTGTAAAGAAGGTTACGTGTCAAGCGTAAGTGCTCAGATCGAGCTGCTAGGCCGACGCTGGACAGTTATATGGTGTCGAGTCTTAGCCTCCTGTTTCATTCACCAAAGAGTGAAAGGCTCCCGGTTTGACTTTGTTTAACGCTAATAGTTTTATTCTGATATAATTCCACTACACCTGTGTGTCGGCGTGACATCATGTTTAAAGTCCCACGATGCAACAGGTGCTACAGGTTTATTTCAGGAGCTTTTGATGCCGTCGCAGGTATTGTGTAACTCTGGTGATTCTCAGGTTCTGTTCTTTCACCCCCTTGAGTAATCACAGTATAATAGTGTGTTTTTCTGCTCTAACACACACACACACACACACACACACACACTCACCTGTACCACAATCAAACCTGATGTGTGTGGGTGTGTTGGTGTGTTTGAGCTCAGTTCAGTGATCAAGATTATAAATCTTCAGGTGTGTACTACGACATTTTTATGAATCCCTTCCGTGTGTGTTTAAGTGTGTGTGTTAACGTGGCATGATGTCGTCAAACTGGGCGAGGACACCTCTCTGCACCGTGGCTGTCAGACTCGTTACGCTGGTGCAGGAATGCGGCACGACTCTGCTGCTTTCTGCTTTGTAACACACGCCGAGGTGTTCGTGCTGGAGCGATGGACTGCACGCGGTATGTGGGACGCTGCTTCGGCTTCTTCGTCCTGGCCATCATCCTGGACATTGGCGGCCTCGTGCTCTTCCTGCTCGGCATCTTTGCCCCGCTCAGCTTCTGGGATTTCTTCGTTCTCTCTGGGCCCATTATCATCTTCCTCAGCCTTATATTCTGGATCTTCTGGTACTTGGGGAACCTTAACGTGCCGTACCAGCAGCTCCTAGCTTAGAGGAGTGGACATCGGGGAAGGGGGAAGAGGGATTGGGACAGGGCCAAGGGATCGGGGAGTTCCAGTGTCCGACGGGGGGGAGCACTTTAGGGGAGCTGTGATGTGACCACCACAGAGGTAAGTTCCAGATGAAAAGGTCATCGGTTTTAGTGACTGACGAGGCTCGGCCTCATCCCAAACAGAGTGACAATTTGAGGATTTTGGAATGAAAGGAAAAGTTCCTATAACTTAAGAGGTCTTGAGACGTTGTTAAAATGGTCTGACATTTTGTTTTAGAAATGATTTGAAGGTATACAGCATGGCTCAGAAATCTGGATCCTGATGCAAAATGGATTTAAAGCTAACGTTCAAACCGACGGCTTCTGACTTCACACACTTGTGTACGAGCTGATGACAAGAGCATTACTTAATGTATGAGAACCGCTTCTGATAGATGACTGACTTCAGATCAGCTACTGTCTGGTTCTGTTCTGACTTCTAGAGTCAGAGACCTAGAGATCTTACTATTTTAGGTCACAGACAGTGGTATTAGGATTTCACTACACATCAAACAGTGTAATACGATTTGAATTAACACTTGGTTCTTCTGCGTTTAGGGATCTGCTGTGGTGATGATCACGTACTGAAGCCTTATATGAAGAATACAACTGACACTGATGACTGTGGACTGGGATGACTTCCCCAGGACTTAATCCGCACTCTGTGCACTTTGTTTAAGGATGCTTGTTCTGAAATCGGGAAACGAAGCCCCGGCAGTGATGCCGCTGTTACTGTATTTAAATACGAGAAATGAAGGTGAAGGCGAGGTGGACCACACACACACCACACAAACACACACACACAGGAATACGGGGAATGGAATGGAATGCACACACTGCTGCGATGTTTAGATTCCAGACCGAAGCCGTCCAACTGGAAGAGCGTGTGTGTGTGTGCATACATGTGTGTGTGTGTCTGCACTCATGTAGCTTCTGATGCTGAAAATCCACTGTAACATTGAGGATTATTATATTGATCACAACAACTTGTAGACATTGACATCCCAAAAACCTGATCTTCAGCACTCTTGGGTGTAAAGATGATGATGACGATGATAGTGACGATGATGATGATGATGATGATGATGTCACTTGTTGTGAAATAAGATTTACCTCTGTTCCTCTCTCTCTCTCTCTCTCTCTCTCTGTCTCGCTCTCTCTGTCATTGTCTAGACTGCAGGTTGCTTTAGAATAAAAGGTGCAGTGTGTCACATTCCTGTACAAAGTCTCTTTATCTCACTTGCTGGTGGATTCTGGATTGTGATTGGTCAGAAGCGGGATTTTAGGCTAGTGTTTTCATTGTAACAGCTCATCTTTGTGAACTTTTAAACAATGATAACATCGCCCGTCACGGTTATTATCAGCGTCTTGATTAAGTTCTGGACTTTGATATGATTATATACAGTATATAATATACTGTATATAAATTATGCTTAAATGTTCTTAATGTTTACTCTCAAACAGTGACGTGAACGAGCAAGCCAAGTTCTGGAGCCCCACACTCGATAAACAGTTGTAGAGTAAAGCAGCACGCTAGTCAACTCATTCAGCTTCATCCTAGCGCCAGTATGGAAAAGGCTTTCCAACTTTCCAAAAGTTTGTGTTTTGATTGGATGATGTCACAACCTCGCTACAACTTCCTGCTGGGAATCTAGGATGATTCTGGATCAGCTATTGATCAAGGCTGTGATTGGCTGATCAAGCTGACCTCGTCTTCCACCCTGTCTGCCCGCATAACACCTCTCACTCTGATTTGAGAAACACTAAGCTAAGGAAATTTATCCGCGCGTTTCTCCTTCGTACGCTGTTAAACGGCTGGTTCAGAGCGCCGTAGGGTCCCTGTGGAGTGATCATGTTGCGGTTTAGCGCACGTCCAGAGCTTCACCCGGGCTTTCAGAGAGAAGCCACTAAAAGCTTCCTGATATGATTAGACGCGGTGTAATGTGGAGCGTCAGACATCCAGCTCTCTGCTTTTAATAAACCAAACTGACCAAAATCTGCTTCGGCTGCTTCTTCAAATCCACCACAGAAACATGGAACATCCCTAATCAGGAGACTTTCATTGTAGTGACACTTAATACACAGCCATGTCTACTGATATGTGTCTAAAGACACCACAGCAAATATAATCTGTACTTATTTTAGAATGTTCAGTCATAACCTCCATGTTCTGGAACATACACAAAATAAATTCTCATTGACATTATAGCAGCTATAAACGCTCGTTCCCTCACCAGCCTCTTCTTACTCATCAGACACAAACAGTGCGCGTCATGTTACAGAAAAAATAGGAAGTGTAAACTCCTCTGTCCCTGAAGACATTTCCATGTCAGAAAATGACCTTAACAAAACACCGACACTGGAGACTCCTTCCATATTTGTTAAATAAATGCATCCTTTGAAAAAAACTTTACATTGCAGCACTGTGGCCTCACACCTTCAGGGTGGAGGGTTCAGTTCCCACCTCGGGGTTCGTGTGCTTGGTGGGTTTCCTCTGGGTGTTCTGGTTTTCTTCCACAGTCCAAAGACATGCCAACTGCCTGTGTGTGTGTCCTGCGAATCATATCAAAATCCAGGACTTAACAGCGCTCGTGTTGAAATAACCAGTCTTTCCTTAAATAAAACATATCCCTTTAAAACTGCCTTATATAATTAGTTGGTAAGATGTTTAAACTTTACGCCCGGCACTGTGGTTGTTATCCACGACAAATATTTTACAGCGTTTGATACCACTTTATTTGACATGAATGGATGACATGATGGATGGATGGATGGATAGATAGTCAAATGTAACAATGGCATACATTTTAACATGACCTCAGCATGCTCCAGTATCTGCACATCTCCTCATATTTTATTCGTGATATGTAAAAGTAGTGCACTGCGGCATTGATGGTTCAGTGGTAGGATCTTCACCGGCCATGTGGAAGGCCTTCGTTTGGTTGGTGGCCAAAGCCTCACCCCAGGCATCTGAATTTGGCAGACTTCCTCATCCAGGACAACTTACATTCATCTCATTGTACATCTGAGCAGTTGAGAGTTGAGAGGGTGTGGCTCAGTGGCCTGACAAAGGCAGCTTGATCGCGCTGGATTTAAATCCATGACCTTATGATCAATGGAGCATTGTCTTCACCACGGAGCTGCACAGTGACATGTTGATCAGCTGACTAGATACACTGAACGCTCTGGTAAAGATCACACCTAGTTCGTTTTCGACTGTCTGGTATGCTTCTAAAAGTGGTTCAACCTGCCAATCAGGTAATGATTTCCTCATGAATATTCATACCAGGCCAAAAGTCAAGTCAAGCGGTCTGATTTTGAAACGCTTCTCAAGTTGCGTGAAACTATGCAGATCACAGAACAAAACCGTGTGGAGAATGCAACGTGGAAATGTTTGAAATAACAGGCATAACATCTGAATGTGGTGCTTTAATTAAGATTCGTGTGGCCTTTGACTGCCATCTAGCGGGCAAGTAATGTAACAACATAGTGGTTTTAAGATCTTAAGATGAAGAAAAAACATCTGCATCATATTAAAAAAATGAATTGAGAGCTGACATGAGATACATATAAATCTGATGCCATTTTGCTTATCCAGGCAGCAATATGCACCATTATGTTCTGACCACAACGTAAGTACAATAAAATACTGACCTGTTTCCCCCAAAAGGAGTCAAATTTCTTATTATTTTACTAAATACGAGTAATGTGTATCTCCTAGAACACTGTCTCTGTGGGTTTTAGTTTCATTTTCTTCTCCTTGCCTGATTGCTGGTTACAGAATCCTCCAGCAGGGGACAGGGAGCAGGGTTCCTGTCTAATCCACAGACGTGTCCGGGCTGCGGTTACTTCAATTAGACAATTAATCATTACTTCAATTGGACTAGTTTATTCTGATAATCAGCTCTCAAGGGACATATTTCTGAAAGGACTTTAGACTGTAGTCATAAGGAGACTAGACTACTAATTCAGCTGAAGCTCTGGAGCGTTAGAAGAGAGAGACATCTGCTGCTGATGTGAGGGAATTACAGGTAATTAAACTTAGTAAAGTACTTTTACCGCTATGCTGTTATTTGTATGAACATTATGCTAATTAAACAGATTACATGACTTAGTCTTCTGGATAGAGAAACCCTAATGGGTAATAATAATGCAACAACATTCTTCATCAGTCTACTTTCCAGCATTCATCAGACCTCCTTATCTGTGTGTCTAAGACAATCCTTCGACACACAGATAAAAAACCAACAAACCATTGTTTTAAACTGCTAATGAGGTGCTACCGTTGAACAAAATACACGCCCCCTGTGGGTGGGTTCTCAAGTTCTCAAGGGGATTTAATTGGACAGCCACAAGAGATGGACAGAAATGCTAACTGTCCAGTAAGTTGTTGCTGTTAATCTTTCGTTTGCTCCCATCAAAGCGTCACCACAATGGACCATCATGACCACGCACAGCTCTGGCACAGGTTTGTATGCAAGATGATGCAACACCCCTCCGCTCCCCCCATTTTATCTGAGCACTGCATCCAGTGGCGTGGGTTTAGCAGGGCTGATTTTGCTGTCAGTGATAATCTCTGAAACTGAACCTGATGTTCTCTCCAGAACCATGTTCTACAGGGCGTCCCAAGCATCTCCTTACGTTAGGAAGGTAGTACTTCATGACAGTTTCCGGATCCAGCCATGAGAATCATTTCAATACCTCCTTCTTAAGGTTTCCTCTAAGGAGAAAAAAAATAAAGAAAGAATCTTTCTTCTTTTAAAATCCTTTGGTTAAAAAGTTTAAATTTTCTGTGTTTATGGAGGTCTTAAAGACTACCTGCTGAACATCCTGTTGTACTGATGTCCATAACAATAAGAGTCAGGTACAGTACACACCGATCTTAAACGCGCATTCTGATTTCACACTGAAAGCCGTTTTTAGTAACAACCTTGTAATCGAGTTGAACGGAGTGTGTCGCTGGTGTTAATGTTAATAGTGTACATGTGTCCTTTATGGCATAACACTACAAGAAGTATCTAGGGTGTGATGCCCTGTGAGCTCAGTATGAAGTCATGGCTGTGATTCACAGCGTGTAATGTTGTATACTATAGTTTCAGGGTCGTGAGAAGTGTACCGGCCTTATTTAAGGTCATTTCCCTAAAATGGTTTGAGCACCCCTGTGTTATTAAGTTACACAAGCCTGCTTTATAGCAGTTAAAACGCGCTCCTCTGTAGAGCACCAGCCTGAGGGGTATAGACATCTGCCACTTTAACCCATTTTGGACCTTTAACCCCACGGCCGAGTCTTCATTTATTATATTAAAGTCTGTGGAAGAATTTTAACCCAGTTTCTGCTGCATCTCTGGTACAGTTTGTGTGCAGGATTAAACCTAGGTTTCAGGCGACTGTTAGATTATTTAGTTTTATACAGACAAAAGAAATAAATACACATTGTTTATAATTAAGGGATGCAATTATTATTATTATTATTAATAAGTCATTATTTTTCCTTTATTCACATGATATAATTATACTATAATGGCTGGGTCATGAATGGAGTGCATGGCTCCTCCCTCCCCTAACATTTAGATAAACACAGGAGCACAGCTGGAGGTAAAACCCGGAGTGGACCTGGTTACCCGTCGTGACGTCACATCCGCTCTGATAAAGCAATATTGCATTCAGTATATTAATGAAAACATTCACATCCATATTCATTAATCCAGAGAAATACACTTTGTAGCTTTGTCTTGTACTACAGCTGTGTATGTGGACATGTGTAGAGCTTTATGTTTACATTTCTTAACTACTTATAAATAAATAAATAAATAAATAAATAAATAAATAAATAAAAATGAAGAAACGTGGAGCTCACATGAGACAGAAACTATAAGTAACTAGCTATCTAGATAAATAAATAAATAAATGAACAAACAAATAAGTATATAAATTCATAAACAAAATCAACAAATAAATAAACCAACGAATAAATAAATAAATTAATAAATAAAACCAAATACAGCTAAAATATCTTTCTATAGATTTGAGTAAACTTTTAACATTTTCCTTGTATTGCTGTAACTTTAACTCTTCCACAGTATTAGTCATTTACTGATTTAAAAACTAAACTTTTATATTGTTATTTATTTCCCGTTATGATTACGTTTATTTTATTATTTCGGCATTTTTTGTTATTATTATTTTATTTTTTACTTTTTATTTCCTCACAAATCTCAGTCCAGTTTAAATTATGTGCAAACACAATTTATTATCACTTAAATAATCTTTATTTTCCGATTATAATGAAATGACACACACACACACACACACACAGAGACCGATGTTCCGGTTCCGTGTTTTGTCCACACTCCTCCAGTCTCTCAGTCTCTCCGGTGTTGATGTACGGCGCAACCGACCTTCCTCCACAAGCCCCGCGCCGCGTTCGCATCTCCTATTGGCTCACATTCGAATTACAGCATCACCGTTCTGTGCTGTGATTGGCCCGCCGGTGTGTCTGTCACTCATTCCGGCGTTGTGACTGGCTCTGGTTTGTTTTCTCCCCTCCCCCGCTACACCTCTTCCTCCTCTCGCCGCCGCTGCTGCACGTTCACGCTTGTCCTGCCCTGCCCCTGTGTGTGTGTCGGTGCTAATACTGTTTGTTTGTGATACACTTCGAGCGACCCTGGCTGTGCGGGGGCCTCAAGAGGGAGCAGTGTGTTAGGTCGCCGTTGTTTTGGTTTGTTTTTTGGGGTGAAACATGGCGGCGGTGGGGATGGGGCTGAGCGGCCCGGCGGTGGCCCGGCTGGAGGGCCGCGAGTTCGAGTACTTGATGAAGAAGCGCTCGGTGACGGTGGGCCGGAACTCCTCTCAGGGCTCGGTGGATGTGAGCATGGGCCACTCGAGCTTCATCTCCCGCAGGCACCTGGAGCTCTTCACCGCCGGGGACGACGACGACGAGGAGGAGGAGGAGGAGAACTTCTACCTGCGCTGCCTCGGCAAGAACGGCGTGTTCGTGGACGGAGTGTTCCTGCGGAGAGGGGCTCCTCCGCTACAGCTGCCCCGAGTGTGAGTGCTTCCTCCACCTCTCTCTCACACACATACACACTTTCACTATCGGCCATGTGCCTCACCGCTGCTGCGTACGTGCTCGTGCTCGAGTAAACTTCCTGCGCGCGAGCTCTTTAAATATCCCAAAAGAATCGCTCTTTAATCGCGTTTACACACACTGTTCACTATAACACACTCGCCTCTCACCCTAGTGGAGTGTTTATACCGCCGCGGCTCACCTCACCAGTGTGTGTGTGTGTCTCCTCTCCTTGCTGTCGTCGTTGTTGTTGTTGTTATTATTATGACTCTTACGTGGCGCACGTGCAGCGCCTCTCTCGCGCGTCACCATGGAGACTGGCTTTAACGGATTATATTAGCGCAATATATTAATTTTCTTAAACGATTATTCATATCGTTGTTTATTTATCCCTTATGAAATAAATATATTTGTTTTAAGTATATAGCAATAATAAAAATATATAAATGTGAAAAAAGGAGACTGACGATGAAATAAAAGGTCACCTTGGTTACCGTGCACGCGCGAGCTTTATTGAGCGGTTGTACTTTATTATCTTTATTTGGATTATTTTCCGTTAGATCTAAATTATTTTCACACTTAATTCACACAACCTGAGTGAGATGTTTGTAAAACCTTTATTTATTTATTTATTTATTTATTTAATATGTTCTGCCTCGCGCGAGGCGCTAAGCTAGCTCGCGTTAGCGTTGACGTCATTCATTCAATAAGCAGCCGTTAAAGACGTTAACAATTTAAACACGCAGATTCAGGTTTCCGTTACAGTTCATATCGGTGTATCGCTGAATATGAGTCATATTGTTGTTGTTTTTTCTTTTTCTGTGAGAGTTAGCTTAGCTTTGTTTGTTAGCTCAGTTTCTGAGAGAGATAAACACACACACACACACACCAATAAATATGATGTAAATAAGTTGAATGTTATACATTACACAGTCTGTCCTGAGGTAAAATACTGTACTAATGGACAGTACAGATGAATTTTAGTGTGTGTGTGTGTGTGTGTGTGAGAGAGAGGTCAGTACACCAGAGTAAACAAACAGCCTGATTTTTCGGAAACCGGCTCAAGGTTGAAGTTACATCTGATTAAACACACTGTTACAGGTTTCATAACCTGTAAACACACACACACACACACACTCACAGAGAGAGAGAAGCGGGGAGTGTGTTGGGTTAAAGGGAAATGTGTCCAATTAGCATGACACACACACACACAGGTTTAGATAAACAACATGCAAATATACACTCGGCCATAAACACACACACCCCTGTTGTTCTCAGTGGGCGTGGCAGAGCAAGAGTGTATTATTCTCCAGCGAAAAAGGGAGATATGTGTGTGAGAGTGAGAGAGAGTGTGTGTGAGAGAGAGTGTATTGTGTGGGTGTGTGAGAGAGTGTATTGTGTGGGGGTGTGTGAGAGAGTGTATTGTGTGGGGGTGTGTGAGAGAGTGTATTGT